>JARBDR010000545.1:0-107023 GCA_029721355.1 Tegillarca granosa
CAGGATCAACTGTGTCCAAATTTATATGCTGCAAGTCCAACTGAAACTAAAACTGCAGTTACAGCACCAGCTATTCCTATCCACTTCATTGACTGAAAACAGAAAAATATCTTAATTATAAAATTAAAGTACATATTTTCAATTTACTTCTGAATTAATAAAGTTTCTTAATGATCTGATGATAGTGTCCCACACACATTTTTCCACACCAAAAAGCTTGCAAGTTTTATAACTATTTCATAATCAATCTATAAGTAGTTGCCCATGAAATATCATTTTTTTGCAAATTTAGCTGACTTTTCTTACAACTGAAAAAAAATCAATTGTTTATAGAAGAATATATTGCTAAAATGATTAATAGGACAAGATGTAAATACACAAAAAGTTTCATAAACATTTAATAATTCAGGTAGGAGTTGTTACCATTTAAATGTCAATGTTTTTCAAATTTGCAATTTTGACTATTTTCTGAAAACTTCTGTTGATAAAAGAATACAATGTATACATGTATTGAAAATAACAACAACAACAACAACAATAATAATAATAATTATAATCACATGAAAATGAAAATGACAAAATTTACCTCACAGCAAGTTTTGTGACTATATGATAATCTGTATAGGAGTTGTTACAGGTTATATATTGAATTTTTTGGAATCATGCAAATATACCAATTACAGCAATTTGCTCACAGGGCATCTGGTCATTTCTTTATTTTACTTTCAGCAGCTCATATTTGTGTAAATATGCTTCTGCCACTGAATTCACTAAATTCTGTTCAGTAGTTTAAAAATCAACCTGATAATTTGTTAATATGTGTTTTTTTAATAACTCAAATTTTTTCAATTACATTAAACTTTCAATTTATATTAATTTTACATTTCTTTTGATGTGTGTGAACAAATTTCATTTTGCATATTTTGATATACAGTTGACTCTTGCAAATTCGAAATTGAAGGGGTCAGGTGAAAAATTTTGATTTATTAGAATTTCGAATCAACTGTTTTGTTCACTGATGGGCACCTAAGAATGATGAGAAACTGGAGATAACTCCACTTAGTGAAGCGGTCCTGTATTGATGTCACATGCATGTGTTAAGTATCATAGTGTATCGCTTATCATTGAAAATTTAAGGTGAAGTTTAAGTTATACATTAAAAATTTAAAATAATTTAAATTTTTTATGTTAATTTAAAGCTCAACGAACTAAAGTTTTTTGAACAATAAAATAAGTAAATTGGAAACTTCACCGGAAGTTACAAGGTTTCATTGAAATTTCCCATTAAAAACAATGATTTATCTCAGCTTTAATTACAACATGAGTTACTCATGTCAAAATTCATTAAATTTTATTCATAATCATAACTTCTTCATCTGTAATCCTTAGCGTGCGACTTGGGGATTATTAAAATCACAGCTTGGCAGGTTACACAGTAGCTGAATAGTGTATACCATTTGCCTTGACAGTTCTGCATGGGGTATTCTTTTGATCAATGACTGTGTAAGTAGTAGACTGCCCACTTTTTAACTTATCACCAATGAAAAAACCAACGATTCTGGAAATTTTTTCAGGTCCGTATTTTAAATGAGTTGAAGCTTTTTTTTAAAATCAAATTTTAGCTTGAAACCACCTGCGTAAATTATATGGAAAACATTTATTTGCAGTAATCATAAATAAGTGATTTGTCTAGTGCAAAAATCACTAAAATAAAGTAAATTTCACAGTATTTTATCACTTACATTTGCCTGTGGTTTCTGTTTTTGAACATTTGTTTTTGTTCCTAACATCTTATCTTATACATGTTTTTCTCAGACTGAGTTTCAACTTTTTAACTTTTTTGTAAGCTTTGATAATTCTTGGTGTATTATCTGAAATTTTTTTACAGAAAATAAATATAAATAATACATTGTACCAAAGTGTAATCTGCTCTGTAATATAAATTAAAAATCTGTAGTCTGTAGGCACCAGGTGAACAAACAGAGTTGTAAGTTCATGTTCTATATGTTAATATTAAACAGAATATAAATTAAATGTTAAAAAAAGTTCAAGTTCTTAACTTTTATCAACAAGAGGCCCAATAGGGCCTGTGATGCTCAACTGGCTGCATATGTAAGACCATGTTTGTTTTTGTTTGTAATGCTGTTTAATGTTCAACTCAAGAATATTTCACATACAGAGACTGTCAGTTTTGGAAATGGTGGAGAACACTGGAGTATCAGAAAAAACCACAACCAACAAGCAGCAAGTTAACTGACAAACTTTCAAAGATGAAGTGCTAGCGCCACTGGGATGTTAATGCGCAATGTCAGGGGTGAGAGGCGCTGTAATCCGTAACATCGAATGCTTAAGACCACTTGGCCACTCTGGCCCCTGTAAGACAATGTGATGTGGTTACCATAATTGATTCATCAGCTAAAGATTGGAAATAAATTTAGCTTATGACCATTTTAGCTTTATTGAAGCCTACTTTGCAACACACGCATGCAGGCATGCTTCGCCATGTCATAAACTCAGCTGGGTTTAGCCAGTTGAGCTTAGAATGGATCCACAATGGCTATTTATTATATATATATATATATGTAGTAACAACAGGCATCTTAAGACTGGTTCAAACTTTTTTTCAGGCCGATGTAGGAACCTTTTACATGAAGTTTGGTTCCAATTCGCCCAGTGGTGTTAGAGGGAAAGATTTTTACTAAATATTACACCTAATTTGCATATTTCTTGAAAATTGGGTCAATAAATATTTTCTCAGAAAAAAACATTACATATTTTGAATCCCACACAGTATACTTCCTATATTTAAAATTAGAGCTCAATTAGTGGAAAAAGGATCCACAATGGTCATTTTTATATATATTTTTTCTATTTTTAGTTACGATGGCCATCTTGGATGTCAGGCCGGGTACAACCTTAAGTGAGCCGACGTAGGGACCTTCCACACAAAATTTCATTCCAATTAGCCCAATGGTTTCAGAGGAGAAGATTTTCAAAGATTTTGCTAAATATTACACCTAATATGCATAATTCTTGAAAATCATGTCAACGAAAAATTTCCCACAAAAACAGGTTAAAAATGTTGAATCCCTCACGATATACTTTGTATATTTCAAATTTTCTATTTTTAGTTATGACAGCCATCTTTGATGTCAGGCGGGGTACAACCTTTAGTCAGGCCGACGTAGGGACCTTCCACACAAAATTTCATTCCAATTGGCCCAGTGGTTTCAGAGGAGAAGATTTTCAAAGATTTTGCTAAATATTACACCTAATATGCATAATTCTTGAAAATCAGGTCAACGAAAAATTTCCAACAAAAACCGGTTAAATATGTTGAATCCCTCACGATATACTTTGTAAATTTTAAATTTGAGCTTAATTGGTTGAAAAATGGATCCACAATGGCCATTTTAGTGTTTTTTCTATTTATAGTAACAGCGGCCATCTTGGTTGTTGGATAAGGTTATCTGGTACAAACTTTAGTCAGGCCAACGTAGGGACCTTCCACACCAAATTTGATTCATATTGCCCCAGTGGTTTCAGAGGAAAAGATTTTCAAAGAATTGATTAAATATTACACCTAATTTGAATAATTCATAACAATCGTGTCCACGAAAAATTTCTCAGAAAAACCTGTTATAAATTTTGAATGCCAAACTTTCCAATCTCTACATTTCAAATTTGAACAAAAACGGTTAAAAAATGACTCAGCAATGGCTATTTATGTGTTTTTGCTATTTATAGTAACAGCGGCCATCTTGGATGTCGGGCGGGGTCGCCTGGTACAAACTTTAGTCTACCCCACCTAGGGACCTTCCACACCAAATATGGTTCTAGATGGCCCAGTGGTTTCAGAGGAAAAGATTTTCAAAGAATTGATTAAATATTACACCTCATTTGCATAATTCGTAAAAATCGGGTCAACGAAAAATTTCTCAGAAAAACCCGTTATAAATGTTGAATGCCCTGCTATCTACTTTCTACATTTCAACTTTGATCTAAAAAGGTTAAAAAAAGACTCAACAATGGCTTTTTATGTGTTTTTGCTATTTATAGTAACAGCCGCCATCTTGGATATCGGGCAGGGTCGCCTGGTATAAACTTTAGTCTACTCCACCTAAGGACCTTCCACACTGAATTTGGTCCCAATTGGCCCAGTGGTTTCAGAGGAGAAGATTAAAGTTTACACATGCAAGGACGCACGCAAAACCATGCCATAAGCTCAGCTGGCTATAGCCAGTTGAGCTAAAAATCAGTGAATCAGAACAAAACTTAAACCTGACCTGTAATGCTACTATTCCACACAGACCAATAATTCCACTTATTGATACATTTTTGGATTTGTGAAGATTCATAGACTTTCGCCAATTTTAAGATCAAATTCGTGATGCTGTATATAAGGCTTCCACGTTTACAGGTGTAAACGGTAGTGTGTCGGATACAGGCTGTAAACGTTTACAAATTTTATAACCGTGTACATGACATGTGACGTTGTGATGTAATACTGGAGTCTTCTTTAAGGTCTTTTCTTCAAGGGTAAATCAACACCTTAAATTGGCTAACAAATTCAAATCCGATGTCTGGAAATATTTCACGTTATTGGAGCAATCCGTGGATGGAAAACAAAAAACAAAATGCAACAGATGAGTACAATGTCAAACCACTTAAAATTCATACATAAATCGATAAAAACAGCTCCACGTGAAAAAAACAATGATCCAAAGACCAATTAATGCATACCAAGCTCCTATAATGTCGCCCTTTAAGTGGCAAAAATTACGGAAAAAATTGGCTGCCATGTGTGCGCATGACTGATGGCCCTTGAATATAGTAGAGGGGGATGGTTTCAAAGAATTTTGGAATGAACTGAATCCATCATACAAAGTCCCAGCTAAATCCACAATCAATGCCTAAGCAACACGTGTATATGAACAAGAAAAATTAGATCTGCAACATGTCTTGCTTAATCAAAGTGGTGTGTCCATAACTACAGACATTTTTACAAGTCTCGCCATGGAAGGCTATATAACATTTACAGCCCACTTTATTGATAAAAATTGGTCTTATAAAAATTGCGTTTTAGCTCCCAGAGAGATGTCAGACAGACATACTGGGGAAAATATTGCAAACGAAATAAAAAACATAACTCTTGAATTTGGAATAAATGATGATATTCTCTCTGTATATGTAACCGACAATACTTCAACCATGGTTGTCTCTGATGAGATGTTACAATGGAATCATGTAAGATGTTTTGGTCACACACTCCAATTATCAATAAGAAGTGAATTTGAGTCTATTAAGCCTATTTCTAACACTATATCGTCTGCTAAGAAGCTTGTAAGCCATTTTCGTAGATCTACCTTGTCCACAACTGAACTTCATGAACGTCAAAAACAAATGAATCTTCCTATGAATAGTTTGATCATAGACTGTGTTACTAGGTGGAATTCTACATACGGCATGTTTGAAAGGTTAGTTCAGCAACGTCTGGCCGTTAATGCCGTGCTTCACGACACAAATGTTACTAAAGTTGCAGATGCCAGAGTTTTAGATATAAGCAATGACTCCTGGCACATTATAGAAGCAATGATACCTGTGCTTAAACCCTTATATATGGCAACTTGGGTCATGTGCTCCGAAGAATATCCTACCCTTAGTGGAGTTTTGCCTATTCTATTAAGCTTAACAACGCGTCACCTTGCTCCGTGTGCTAGTGATATTGTTGCCGTTGCATCTTTCAAGAATTTTGTGAAAAATGATCTTGAAAAACGTTTCAATCTTAGCGAGAATATCGTCTTTAAAACTCTCGCAATGTTGTGCACTTTTCTTGATCCTCATTACAAATCCCTGCCTTTCCTCACTCATGAATAAAAAATAAAAGTACAGGAAAATGTAAAAGAGCGAATGCCAGAAACTGAAATTACTGACTCCGTTATCACTGACAATCCTGGGGCTGATACACTAAATCTTCAACCTGACACAGAACCCGCAATGAAAAGTGGAAAACTTAATCAAGATGACATGGCATTTTTGCTTGGTGACTTTTATTCACAGGGTTGTGAAATGTCAGTTCCAAATTCTGAAGAGGCAGAGCTTCAACTATATCTCAAACAAAATTTACTGGGCACAAAATGTGACATATTTAATTGGTGGAAATTAAATCAGGATCTTTTTCCAAGACTTTCACAACTGGCACGGAAATATTTAGGGGTACCAGCGACTTCTGTGCCCTCAGAAAGAGTTTTCTCGATGGCAGACGGTACAGTTAATAAATTAAGATCTTCTCTGGATTCCGACACAGTTGACAAGTTGATCTATATTAATCGTAGTTTAAAATCCAAAAAATCAGCTAACAAATCTATAGATCTATCGCAGAACCAAGTCGTCAAGACAGAGCCTGTAGATGATAATGTTCCAAGTATCCTGGCAACTTCGAATTCTACTCTTTCTACTTTACCGTGTCTAACATCTGATTCATAAATTTAAACTGTGTGTTGTTACAGAGACGGTCAGTTTTGTTACAAGTTTGAAGTTAAAATTGAGCATTTTCATTGACATTGTTAATAATTTTGAGGTTCCACGTACATAAGTTTTTTGTTAACAAGGATTAAGTTTGACTTCCATTTTTGAAGTTTTGAGATAGTCCACAGGCATGCGCATACACATCTGTATTGTCTCAGGTAATAAAGCTATACACTTTTAATGGATCGATGTTAATGGTAACTTTTTTGTTTCAAATTATTGCAATAGAAACACAAAACCACAAACAATTAAAATAATTGTATTTTAATTTAAAAAAATTTCTTGTTCATGAATATATGACAGACAAGATAGTTTTTCATTGATTCTATCAACCGCAATGTTTTGAATCATGATGGCCGTGTAAACGGCATGATTTCATTTACTACCTGTCGTGTACACGTTTACGGTTTTTTTGTAAACTTGGAAGCCTTAGCTGTACAGTTCAGTTATGGTAGAGTTACAGATATTCGTGGGATTCATCTGGATTCGGCTGCAATCACATGAATACATGTCAAAATCTCACTAGCATTACTCATTATGATAGACTTGCATACCAAATTTGAGTTCAATATCTCTGACCTTTAAAAAAGTCTGAAAAACTAATATTTTCAGTCCAAGGCCCATAATTTTGCTAATAATCAGTAACCTTGGTCTGTAACTCATGATGGTAGAATCATATAAGGAATTTGAGTTCAATATCTGCGAATAATTAGAAAAAAGTCAGGAAAACTAATGGTGTTGCCCACATGCACACCCACCTGCCCACTCCACCAAAATAGCCGAGTACAACTTTGTTGAAAAAGGAGGCAGTCAGGCCATGTTGTAAGTGCTGGCTCCAAAAATGTAAAATAAGACTTGAACATGAGCACTGAACTTCAAATTTTATACATAAATTCATGATCAGTGTCACACAAAATATATTCTCAATTCTCTTTTGTAATTTTATTATTGTACCATATTACCTTTGTCTCTGGTTCTAATCTAAGTGCTTTCTTCATTAGATCTACAGCTTCTTTAGTATTACCTTTAGCTGAATAAGCCTGAAATGTTAAATCTTTGTGATGAACACTAGAATAACAACTGATTCATTTAAAACAATAATTACTTTACTATCTTACTAATTTAATTTTACAATTCTTTTAATGCTTTATTTTTTTAAAATGTCTTTCAATAAATGATAAAATCTTTTTTATAACAGGAACTTTTGTCAAACCATATATCAATGTTTTTAGCATTGAATCTTATTTTTACTTGAGGCATTAAGAATTTACCTAAATGGAAGGTGAATTTCTTAGAACAGAGGTGTGAATGAAGTGTGTGATCAGACATTTCTTTATGTCTGAAAATCAGATTTAATACATATAGTCTTATACTGAAGTTATATTCCTGCAAAAAATTAAAAATTAACAATTTATGATGTTCCTGAAAAAAAAAAAAAAAAAAAAATTCAATCTCTTTTGAATGATGTCTACATTCAAATGATTCACACATGTAAAAGCACGATGTTAAGGAAGGGGTACGTTACAACTGACCTCCATATACACAATTTTCCTGACCTACACTATATTATCTGCTGTTTATTATATAGGCCCCTGTGATATATATGTCTGATAAATTTAACTTGGCACTGGACAAGTGACAGTAACAGCATCACTTGTCCAAGTACACATTTCACTCGTCTGGACAAGTGGACAATTGGACAATAATCAAAGCCCTGTGACTTCCATGGAAAATAAAGTGAGTATTACTTAAACTAATCTTGTCAGTAATATTTTAATGTCCCACTTTACAGTCAGTTTTGGCTGTCGGGGGTGTTATGTTTTGCTTTCAGTCAAAACTGCCTGATCCCAATAAACCTGAACACTGTTGGGGTTCTGCTTTAGAAATAATTATTGAAAAATCTGAAAGGACCATTTTACTAGAAAATGTTCAACTGGAACAGGAAGACAACATGCAAAGCTATCCCTCCTATCTAGTTCCTGTAAAGTTTTATCAAAAATCAATTAACAGTATAGGAATACTGGAGCAATTAAATGTGACACACAAAAACAGGGGAAATGCATTACAGGTAATTTATCCCTTCATCCTTCTCCTGGCAGGTGTTTCTTAAACAAAACTGTATATACAAAAACCTACCTTTCCCATTCTAAATAATGCTTTAACATTTTCAGATTGAATATTTAACACTTCTTGACAAGATTTGATTACCATATCATAAGCTTCTACCTATAAAAGATAAAACGCAATACAATAAATAAATAAATAAATAAAAAGTGATTATGTTACTCAATATAGTTTTCAATTAAATACAAAAAACTATGATCTGCCAGTGAAATAATGTTTGTTGAAATAGGCTTAGAATGTAAATATACCAGTGTATACTCGTATTTAGGAGATAAGGCTAATAATTATTAAGGTTTTCCTTGGTACAATATTATTGCAGACAACATGATATGTTAATTAAAAGACAGATGAGCATCTAAACGAGAGAAAAAAAAAGAAATTAAAATAAATTAGTCAGTACATGCAGAAAATTGTCAAAATTTTCTACCAGTCTGAAACCAATTCAAATATTACATGTATATCTCCTAAGAATGTAAAGTATCTAAAGCCCAGTCACAGCATATTTATAAAAGTTAAAACTCAAGTAGTAGCCAAGTACAACAAAAAAAAAATTAGGTCAAAAACATAATTCTGACCTTTAGCCTATTTAAAAGGAGACATCAAAAGTAAACATCCAAATGTTTAAATCTTTACATATAATCTAGATATAGAAATCTTGAAGCTTATTGAATGAAGTCATGATTCTGACTTTTTACCATGTATTAAAACCAGTACTACAAAGCATCAAAAACTTATAATATGCATTAAAACATCATCAAGTTCCAAAAATCACAAAAGTAAACAAGAGGCTCATGGGCCTTAATGCTCACCTGAAGATATGTCCAATATTGTTTGCAAAGTGCAAAAGACAATATATTAAGTACAGAAACTTGAAAAGTTTTCTCAAATTAAGAACTCCCACAAAACTTAATCAGAAATATATCCATTTTATAAGTAGCTTATATAATATGCATGAAGTAACTGTAATGCAATGAATAATTTCCAAATCATTAATCAATTTCAGTATACTTATGCAGCTATGTCCTTGACCTTTGAACATATATGACCTCAAACCATATATGACTGTCATGTCAATACCTACAATATTCTAATATACATGCCCATGCATGAAATTAAAAGCTTTCAAGATAATTAATAATTTAAGTATTCCCATGTTGATATGACCTTGACCTTTGATCTTATAACCTTAAACCTTATTTCAAAATGTTCGCCATGTCAATACCTAAAATTTTCTAATATACATGCCTATTTAAAAAGTTAATAGTTTTCAAGATAATTAGCAATTTAAGTCATCTTCTGCAGCTGTGACCTTGACCCTTCATCATATGACCTTGGCCCATGTTTCAAAATGATCCTCATGTCAATACCTAAAAAATTCTAATATACATGTCTATACAAAAAGTTAATAGTTTTCAAGATAATTGATAATTTTAGTATTCCTATGTTGATATGACCTTGACCTTTTAACATATAACCTTGAACCATATATCATAATGATTGCCATGTCAATACCTACAATTTTCTAATATACATGCCTTTACAAGAAGTTAATAGTTTTCAATATAATTAGAAATTTAAGTCATCTTCTGCAGCTGTGACCTTGACCTTTCAACATATGACCCTGACACATATATCAAAATGATCATCATGTTAATACCTAAAATATTCTAATATACATGCCTATACAAAAAGTTAATAGTTTTCAATATAAATAGCAATTTAAGTCATCTTTTGCAGCTGTAACCTTGACCTTTCAACATATAACCTTGTGCCATATATCAAAATAATTGTTGTCGCAATACCTACAATATTCTAATATACATGCCTATACAAAAAATTAATAGTTTTCAAGATAATTAGCAATTTAAGTTTTCTTTTGCAGCTGTGACCTTGACCTTTCAACATATGACCTTGTACTATATATCAAAATGATCGTCATGTCAATACCTAAAATATTGTATATTACATGCCTTTACAAAAAGTTGATAGTTTTCAAGATAATTAGCAATTTAAATCTAGTTTTGCAGCTGTGACCTTGACCTTTCAGCAGATGACCTTGAACCATATATCAAAATGAATGGTCATCATGTCAATACCTACAATATTCTAATATACAGTAGAACTTCGATAACTCAAACTTCGATATCTCGAATACCACGGATAACTCGAAGTCTTTATTTTGTCCCGACCGGTTTTCTATATAAACTATATTAGGAAAACTTCGATAACTCAAACTTCTATAATTCAAATACCCCCGATAACTCGAAGTAAAAATTCGGTCTGTAGCTTAAAAAATTATTAAAATTAACTTCAAAAACTCGAATTTTTTCAAACAATGTATGATCAATGGCCCGTTTAATAAAACGATCAGAGAAATCACATATCGTTAATTAGGCTACCATTATAGTAGAGAAATGAACCGAGTAGTTCTTGTTATCTACCGTATTAATTAGTATCAATTAACGGATTAATATTTAGTACAGTCACGGACAATTAAGCCTAACAGGTATGCTAATCCGCTACTCTAATAAAAGAAGCCGAATAGGCCCTAATATGCGGCCGTCGATAAATTTTGACTTAAGTTCTCCAAGCTTAATAAAAACAACTAACCTCGTTGTACTCACGACTGCATTAAAATCTCAAATGACATATTACACTGTTTATAATTTCATTAATTTTCTGTTAGTATTTTCTAACGAATGTAAAAAATAAGCATTTTGGTAAACATGCATATATATATATATCTAATTTCTGATTTCGTTGTTCGTATATATCGCGATTTTAAAATGAAATAACACGTTTCGCACACTTTTACTGTCAATATCAATTCTTTAATAAATTCTTTGTCATATTGTCTTTAAAAAGTATCTTTTACTTTTTTCACATTCGAGTAAAGGTAACTGTTTAAAATATCAAGATTTCTGTACTGGAAAACATATATTAAGGTGACCCCATTCTTGGACATCATCCTTCAACTTCGATAACTCGAACACCCCGATAACTTGAAGTCCCCAGTGAAGTCCCAAGCACTTCAAGTTATCGAAGTTCTACTGTACATGCCTATACAAAAAGTTAATTAAAGTTTTCATGATACAGTGACAAATATATAATTTTTAGCAATTTACCCACTCAGTGCCTTACAATTTCCCCATTTTGTGCCCCATGGCTACCAATTGTGCAAATCTGAAAATAGATTACCTAAGGATGTTATAAATGAAACAACTAAGGTATACCTCTTGTAGATTCAGAGGAGAAGATTTTTAAAGTTTTTCACTATTTCTCCCCTTTATGGGGCCCCAAGGAGACATAACTCCTTCATTTGAGCAAATCTGAAAGGGCTTCACCAAGGCATGATGGTTACCAAGTTTTATTAAATTTGGCCCAGTGGTTTTTGAGGAGAAGATTAAAATGTAAAAAGTTTACACACGACGGATGACGGACAATGCACGACGGACGAAGATGGATAGCAATAGCTCATCTGAGCTTTCAGCTCAGGTGAGCTAAAAAGGTCATTAACCTTGATCTCATTTCAAAGGTCATTTTAGGAAATTGTAAATTGTAAATTGTAATTGAAATTCTATTTTAAAATCATTGAATGAAGTAAAGATATTGCCAATTATAGTTTATTTTCTAAATGAGGTCATGACAATGACCTTATCTTTGTCTATTATAACAGTACTACAAAATATGAAAAATTTTAATAAGCACTAAAATACATCATGAATACATGTAATAGTAAAAACAGAAAAGTAAAAAATAAAAGGTCTTGAACCCTGACCTTGACACCATTTAAAGGTCACAGCTACAGGTCTGTTTATATACTGAAAATATTCTTATATCTGTCAAGATAATTATTCATTTTAGTGCGTTATGCAGCTGTAACCTTAAACTTGAACCCATGACTGTAAACCATACATGTATATCATCTGATAGTGAAAAAACAACTACAGTATTCTGAAATACATGCCTATACACAAAAGTTGTCCAGAGTTATAAACCTTATGACAGTCTACTAAATTTACAATATTGACCTTTGAACTCATGACCTTGAAACCATATATCAAATCAAACAGAAACTTACTTTTTATTTCTATATAAATTTAACAATGAAAAAGAGAGTTAATTGTTCATTGTTAATAAATAAAAACTTTTCAAGCATATTCTATAAAAATTTGTTTTTTTAGAGAAGATGACTTTCAATGAATTTACTTATAATGACACCTAATTACTTGCACAAAACATGCTAAATGGATTTAAGCAAAATTCACTGAAAACCAATTACATATGTTGAATGGCTATTCAACTATTTTCTATAATGTATATCAAGTTCAAACAAAATTGGTTCATGAATAAATGTGTAATGAATATTAATCTTTTTTCAATTTAATTAATGACAGCCTTCTTGGATTTTGGAAAACTATGCCAAATAGTTTTTAATTTGCATCATTAACAGATCTACTTTATAAAGTTTGGTTCTATTTTCCCTAGCAGTTTTCATAATAAAGAGCAGAAAAATTGTTGATGCAATGTAAAACAATATTTAAATAACCATCCAACTACTACTTTATTTTTATCATTTTAAAGATTTTAATATTTGAATACATCTATTGATAATTTACCTTTAACTGACAAGCTGCTAGGTTGTTATAACATTTAACTCTACTATCTAACACTTGTTGTAGTCTCGAGATGTCTGAAGAACTGACATCAGAAAAATTCTCCAAATCTAAAATCTTCAAAGCTCTTTAGAAAACAAAACAGCAATATAAACCAAATTTTAGTATATATTCACATATAATAACATAACAGCAAATTCAACCTTATTTAAACAACCATGTAGAAGTCACTCAGAATATAATGAAATTATTCAAATGAAATATTTGATGAAATCACTGGCCTACCCATAATTTATTAAAATTTTGAATGAGTAAAGCATGGTTATTTGAGGTTATTATAAAGATAAAAAATGTTGCTGACCTAATAAAGTAATTAATGATATCAAAAACATTAACAATGGATACTAACACTCAATCAAGATAGATACAGAAATAATTGGTATGAAATGGGGCAAGATCTGATGATCTGTAGTTTTTATTGGAAAGTTAAAACATATAGTTACACAAAGGTGCATTTTTTTCTATGACAAAACTGTGTAAAATATTACATCTAATACTCACTTCAGAAATGATTATATTCTTACTTGTTATATGAAGTCATTGCACTAGAATGATCCAGCCTTGTAAAATAGTAATTCCCTCTTTCCCGTTTCTTTTCTCTGTATAAGATACTCAAATTATTATATACAAGTATTATAGTATCTAAGATACTCAAATTATTATATACAAGTATTATAGTATCTAAGATACTCAAATTATTATATACAAGTATTATAGTATCTAAGATACTCAAATTATTATATACAAGTATTATAGTATCTAAGATACTCAAATTATTATATACAAGTATTATAGTATCTAAGATACTCAAATTATTATATACAAGTATTATAGTATCTAAGATACTCAAATTATTATATACAAGTATTATAGTATCTAATTATATATAAGATACTCAAATTATTATATACAAGTATTATAGTATCTAATTATATATAAGATACTCAAATTATTATATACAAGTATTATAGTATCTTATTATATATAGATACTCAAATTATTATATACAAGTATTATAGTATCTAAGATACTCAAATTATTATATACAAGTATTATAGTATCTAAGATACTCAAATTATTATATACAAGTATTATAGTATCTAAGATACTCAAATTATTATATACAAGTATTATAGTATCTAAGATACTCAAATTATTATATACAAGTATTATAGTACCTAATTATATATAAGATACTCAAATTATTATATACAAGTATTATAGTATCTAATTATATATAAGATACTCAAATTATTATATACAAGTATTATAGTATCTAAGATACTCAAATTATTATATACAAGTATTATAGTATCTAAGATACTCAAATTATTATACACAAGTATTATAGTATCTAAGATACTCAAATTATTATACACAAGTATTATAGTATCTAAGATACTCAAATTATTATATACAAGTATTATAGTACCTAATTATATATAAGATACTCAAATTATTAAAATTTATACATGTATTATAGTATCAGAACAAGAGTCACGGAAACTCCATGAAAACCAGGTTTTCGTATTTTAGAGAAGGGGGTTTCAGAGAGAAATGGTACCTAGTTAACAATAATTATGGGTGATCATGTGTCTCGCACATGGGACTTGGTTGTTAGTACAGGGATACCCGTAATGGGTTAAGATTTAATATATCATATATATATATATATATATATATATATATATATATATATATATATATATATATATATATATATATATAAAAGCATCATACATCAGAACATGTTACAAGATTGCAATTATGACAAATTTTTTAGAAATCTGAATGTTGTGTTTTCATTTCAATATAATTTTATTTAAGAAAAGATCCTTAGTGGCATCTGCACCTAAATATATTCGGAAATATCCAATTTAATGCAAAAATAGTCAACATCAAAATATTTTGCCACCATAATCATTTTACAAAACTAAAATTCCATAACTAGTGAATTCTACATCTAAATATCATCAAAAATAGCCAATTTCATGCTAAAAATTGTAAATTTCATGCAACAATAGCCATTTTAGTGCTGAAAACACAAAGGTCAAAATGTAGGTCATGACCTTGACCTTTGATTTTGGCTTTATTTTCATCAGCATTGCTAGAAAATATGAAAACTGAAAACCCCATGTCATTATCTTTACATATGGCCAAGATATAGCTAGAGGTTGCTTATTTTGTGAAATGACCAAACAACTGTGACCTTGACCTTTGATGTATTTATCCCAAAAGCAATCCCAACCAAGATCTTATCGCAATACATGTATGTGCCAAGTTTCTTTCAAAAATGTCATTTACTTTTCAAGTTATCATCTGGAAACCATTTTCTGATGCCCACCCGCCCGGCCGCCCGCCCACCCGCCGACATTTGGTAATCTAAGAACCAGGTTTCTACAAAAACCTGGTTAAAAATACAACGTGAGTAGAAATACAAAACAGGTCATAACAGATATGTGTACTAATGTACTAATAACCATCAGCTAAATAAAGATAATATTATCCACAATTATTATATGTTTTCTGTAGGTCTTTCATGTAATAAAATTCATAACACACTGGTGAAAATAATAATCTGATTCCAAGTTACAAATGTCATATTGTTGTTGTAAATAAAACTAGATATGTTTCTTTGAAACAGATGTGTCGCCTGACACTGCATAAAAATCAATCAAAGGGAAATAATTCAAAAAGGGAACAAGATAGAGTTGTGGTTTTTGTGCACTGCACTTTGAGTCATTGCCTGAAACATGTACACCAAGTTTGGAGTCATTTGAACATACTACACCAAAGTTATGTTCCAGACAAGAAATGCTCTATAAAAATCAATCAAAGGGAAATAATTCAAAAACGGAAAAAGATAGAGTTGCGGTTCTTGTGCACTGCACTTCCAGTCATTGCCAGAAACATGCACACCAAGTTTGTAGTCATTTGAACGTACAACACCAAAGTTATGCTCCGGACAAGGAAATCCGACGACAAAAGTAATCCCTATATGTCGCCTAGTCAGAAAAAATCTTCTTAATCTCATCTTTTGCATCACATGACCTCTGCTTGATTTAGGCAAACTGGAGCTTCTACTTTTAAAAAGAGATTTTTCCTATATTTAGAGCTAGTGACCTATTTATTGACCCAACATGACCCATATACAAACATGAGCTAGCTTTTTTCAGGAGGATCATTCTGAGCAAGTTTAATGAAGATTGGTCTAAAATTGAGCCCTCAGATGTGTTAAGGTTTTTGTATAATTTGACCTAGTGACCTACTTATTGATCCAATATGGCCCATATACAGGCCTCTATAAACGCCGATTTTTGGCAAAAAACGCCGATTCAAACTTAAAAAAGCAGATTGAAAAATATCCGAATCGGCTTTTTTCTCCATAATAGTAGGACAAAATCTGATTAAAAATTCTTTAATGCTGGCTTGTTAACAATTAAAATTACTCAGGACAGTGTCACGATTCACTGAACTTACCTATTCACAGGTAATTACCTAATACCTTACAAGTTAATTGATTACTAGTGGCTTCACCTGTTCACATCGTATCTATACTAGCACATACACGTGCCTGATTGATAGTTAATAACCTCCCTTGAATTCTATATACATGAGCTGACTAGATAACGACGATTTTTCAGGTTACCAACAACAACAACATGATCACGGCATTACACGTGGTTTTTCTATCTGTTATATGTCGATCAATTTTAAGTTACCAGTGATGGGATTTTTGCAAGATATTAATAAGCGGTATTTATGAACATTTATCTATATATGTGACATTGCCAATCATCGACTTAAAATCTATAATTAAAACGACAGATATCCTGATGTACCAAACAGAAATCAGTTTAACTGTTCTGACTTTTTGTTGCATTGCCAACGACTGGACAGTTATGGAAAGATAAAAAAAGCAGTACGATGACACCATATTTTCAAATAAAAATTTTAATGTTTATTTATTTCTTTACCTGTCTGATGTGTGTTTATTAAAAAGAAACAGAAAATTGTTCGGGGAGGGGGGGGGGCATACCCTTTGCCAATCGTTGGGAGGGGATGGTATGATGGTATGATGTACCCTTTGCCTACCACCGATTGACCTTACTGGCGTTTGTGGAGCCCTGTCCATATATAAAACTCCAGCTAGCTTTTGACTAGAGGATCATTCTAAGTTTGATGAAGACTGGACTAAAATTGGGGCCTCAGATGTGCTCACACGGTTCTTCTATTATTTGACCTAATGTGACCTACTTAATGACCCAACATGGCCCATATACAAACATGAGCTAGCTTTTGACTAGAGGATCATTCTGACTAAGTTTGATGAAGATAGGACTAAAATTGGGGCCTCAGGAGTGTTCACACGGTTCTTCTACTATTTGACCTAATGTGACCTACTTAATGACCCAACATGGTCCATATACAAACTTAAGCTTGCTTTTGTCAAGAGGATCATTCTGACTAAGTTTGATGAATATTGAACTAAAATTGGGGCCTCAGGAGTGTTAACAAGGTTTTTCTACAATTTGACCTAGTGACCTACTTATTGACCCAACATGGCCCATATTCGAACTTGAGCCAACTTTTTTCCAGAGGATCATCCTGAATTAGTTTGATGAAGATTGGACTTAAATTGGGGCCTCAGCAGTGTTAACAAGGTTTTTCTATAATTTGACCTAGTGACCTACTTATTGACCCAATATGGCCCATATACAAACATGAGCTAGCTTTTGTCAAGAGGATCATTTAGACTAAGTTTGATGAAGATTGGACTTAAATTGGGGCCTCACAGTGTTAACAAGGTTTTTAGATCATTTGACCTAGTGACCTACTTATTGACCTAACATGGCCCATATACGAATTTGAGCTAGCTCTTGTCAAGAGGATCAATCTGACAATGTTTGATGAAGATTGGACTAAAATTGGGCCTAGGGATTGTTAACAAGGTTTTTCTATAATTTGACCTAGTGACCTACTTATTGACCCAACATGGCCCATAAACGAACCTGAGCTATCTTTTGTCAAGAGGATTTTCTGAGCAAGTTTGATTAAGATTGCACTCAAATTGTGGCCTCAGGAGTGTTAACAATCAAAAGTTGATGCACGATGCACGACGGACGACACACGACAGACAACGACCCATCACAATAGCTCACTTGAGCACTTTTTGCTCAGCTGAGCTAAAAACCATTAAAAACAATGGAGCAGAACGAAACACAAACTTGATCTTTAACTCAGACTCACATACCAAAAATCAAAAGAAAAGTGCAAGAAAACTGTTATTGCAGTATAATTATCAGAGACATGTACTAAGGGACATAATTTACATAAAAATCAGCAGAGTGGGACAAAACTTATAATTTATCTGTAACTCATTGTGGCAGACTCTCATAGAAAAATTCACTGTATTATCTGCAAGTGTTTAGAAAAAAGTGAATATTGTAGTTTGAAAGAATTTAACAAAGACAAAGGTGATATTTTTCATTAAAATCAGTAAAGTGGAACAAATTGTAAACTCAATCTGCAAATTCAAAGTGGTTGACTCACATTCCAAAATAGGTGCAAGTGTTTAAACAAAAGTGCACTGCCTGAAACTATAATTTCAAGAAATTATCAAAGTCTAAGGGCTGTATTTTTTATAAAATTCAGTAAAATGGAACAAACTGCAAACTTGATTCGTAACTCATTGTGGTAGACCCTACATAACAAAAGTCAGTGCTTTATCTGCAAGCATTGAGGGAAAAAGTGCAGAAAACTTGTTATGAACTGAACTGACAGATGGATGGACACAAGTTGTGTGGGGGTATAAATGTTATTTTTCTATAGATAAAGAAAACTTTAACCTTAACCCTAACCTGAAAATATGTCAAATATTGTTTGCAAAGCGCAATAGACAATATATTAGGTACAGAATCTTAACAAGTTTTCTCAAGTTAAGAACTGCCACAAAACTTAATCAGATATATATCCAGTCACATTTCATTTATAAGTAGCTTATATAATATGCATGAAGTAACTGTAGTACAATGAATAATTTCTAAATCATTAACAAATTTCAGTATACTTATGCAGCTATGTCCTTGACCTTTGAACATATATTGACAAGCTGTAAATAAATGGAATCCTCTAACCGGTTGGTCAATGTTTAACCATAATGATAATTATGAGCTTGGAGCATGCACACGTATGTATGGAAAAACCCGTGAATCGAAGGTGAAACATGACAAATTGCATAAATTGTCCTTCATTTAATGACCAGATGTATTTGAAAAGGTGTTATGTATCCCTGACTAAGTCACAAATGACAAATTAAACGAAGTTCTGTGTTTAATTTATTGTATTTCATCGTTTTTAAAGTTGTGTTTAAATGACCCAAGTTTTGATGATGTAACCATGTTTTTATATTAGATCTCAAATGCTGCATGTCGCTGGGTAATTACTGTAATTTCTGTATTTATTCGAGCTTTTATCATTGAACCAAATGTAACATTGTTCAGTAGGAACATCATTAATTAGATTAGCACCGTTTTAATTTTTTCTTTGGAAAACTTAATGCAGCTTTAAACCATATATGATCGTCATGTCAATACCTACAATATTCTAATATACATGCCTATATGATCATATGACCTTGAACTAGAAATCAAAATGATCGTTGTTGCAATACCTACAATATTCTAATATACATGCCTATACAAAACAATCAAAGCACCTGGTGCCGTACGAACAGAGAGCATGGAAACGCAAGAGGCTTTGAAAGTGAGTGTAGGTAGTATTACAATCTGCCTTATCCCATTCCATTCCTATGCGAGCAAGGTTGTAAAACACCATATGGAAGGGGAGTAAGAATTCATGACTGGAAAAGTGTCCATTATATTTTTTGTATTAGTGTTGGCAAATTACCACATTCAGAAGAGTCTGTGCTGAAGCAAGGTCCTTTCACATTCCAGGCATTTCTCCAAGAAAAGACAAAAACGTTCATACGTAACATTTTTAATTAATTACACAAACAGAAAGATGTTTTTATGGTGTCATCAATCGTTATATTTCTCAATAACAACAAAACGGTTCCGGTACATTTCGGCCCATAAAAAAACGGACCATGACAATATCGGCCTATAGCAAAATCGGCCTATAACAAAATCGGCCCATGAAATAAATGCCTTTATCAAAGATTGCTACTCATTTCGTTTATTTGCATTGTTGTGCATAAACATGTGTTAGTATTATTATGCTTTGAAACATGTAAATTTCAGTAAGTTTATTCAAAGCAATACAAGAATTAATTCAAATTATCATTTCTAATCAAGTCTACCACTAATCTATTAAAACTGAAATAATGGATTATACATGTATATATATCTCATTTTTTTTTTAAAATGAATAATTTAAAGACAGGAAGGTGTACCTATACTTTGTTTTAATCTTAAAAATTTTTAAAAAATAGATAATCTTAATTATAATCTTAATTTAATATTTGTATTATTATGATGCTTTCTTTAATTACATGTAGTGTCATGTGTGTAAAGAAAAATAACCATAAGAATGAATTGAAAAGAAATATCCTTTTCTTGTAAATATAATTTGTCTTTAAAAATCCTGATACTTAAGTGTTTTTACATAATTGTAGATTCATACAAGTTACAATTTCAAACTGTCTTTCTTCTACGCTATCTGCACGAACTAGTTTAGATCAATCAGAATCGACGAGTCTTACAGTCATGAGTAACTCTGACTAAAACATTTGTGAACGGAGTGTGTGCATCATTTATAGGTTGATCTAATATGAAATAAAAAATAATAATTTCTTTTAAAAATAAAATTAAAACCAAGGCATAAGTCATGACAAAGTTGTCCAAATTTAGGTGTATTAAATATTTTGAATATATTTTATTATGGGCCGATATTGTCATAGGCCGATATTGTTATAGGCTGAAATGTCCCGTAGCGCGACAAAACAACTACAAATGATGGTTGCAAAAAACTGTTTATGCCGCGAATCAAGGACCATCGCGAATTTAGGACCGACGATATACAAAATACACGCCACCTACCGAGGATTTACCCTAAAGCTTTCCATGTAAACTTCTAGAGTACATCTTGCACAATCGACAGGAACTCGTGAAATCTCTCAGCAATAGCTTTTTCCGGTCGATTTCACAATGCTGCTCTCAAAATCGTGTATATCATTTTTACGCTACGTCGACAAAATTAAAATGTAAACATGTCTACATCAGATATAGGTCAAATTTAGTTGGGGCTTCGAGGAGGGGATGGGAAGGGAAACAATGAAAACAAATACATTCCTATAAACCTGACATTTGCTATCGTGCATGTAAGACATGATTTCTTTACAGCACTTTCCGCAACCTATACTTTTACTTACACGCTCAAACTTCGGGTAATGTTAAAAAAATATTGCTTTATTTACTGTGGTTCACTCTTCTCGCCAAAAAGCATGCTACCAAGAAATGACACGTCATATAATTCATCCAATCAAAAGAGACCGTTTAAATTATGGGATATCCGCGAAAATAGGTCTTTGTTTACATAAACTGTTCATGTATTCTTCCGCTGCGCCGCGCCGCATTGTATCCTTTCCACCAAAAGTTTCTCCACAGAATCCATGTATAAATTTTATTTTCAATACCACATACATTCATCATTGTGCGGTTACCCTCAGCACGTACTTATCACCTGCAAACTACCGTACTATATTCCACATATATTGCCCAAGGATTTGACATAGCGGTGACATAGCCCGTCCGATTTAAAAAAAAATTGAATTTCTTCACTGACATTAAGAAAAATGTTTCGTTTAACATTTCCCTGTTTTGGGTTTACTTGCCCCCATCTATGAACATCTCTGTCACCCTGTATCCCTATCCCATTTTAAAGATATCTACGATTTCCTTGCCAAATGCTTGCGACGTATGTGACAATACATCACAGAGATTCCTCTCTGTTCGTAATAATAGTTTTCAAGATATATATTTGTATCTTGACAAATATGTAATTTTTAGCAATTTCCCAACTCAGTGCCTTACCATTTAAGCCCCATGGTTACCATTTGTGTAAATCTGACTCTAGATGACCTAAGGATGTTATAAATGAAATAACTAAGGTATATCTCTTGTACATTCAGAAGAGAAGTTTTTTAGTTTTTCACTATTTCCCCCTTTATGGGCCCCAAGGGGACATAACTCCTTCATTTGTGCAAATCTGAAAGGGCTTAACCTAGGCATGATGGTTACCAAGTTTTAATTTGGCCCAGTGGTTTTGGAGAAGAAGATTAAAATGTAAAAAGTTTACGCATGACGGACGAAGATCGATAGCAATAGCTCATCTAAACATTCAGCTCAGGTGAGATAATAGGTCATAACAATATTATAGGTCATAACAATATTATAGGTCATAATAATATTATAGGTCATAACATAATAGGTCATAACAATATTTTAAGTCAACAATATTATAGGTCATAACAATATTATAGGTCATAACAATATGATAGGTCATAACAATATTATAGATCATAACAATATTATAGATCATAATCATATTATAGGTCTTTACAATTAAATAGGTCATAACAATTTTATAGATCCTTACAATAAAATAGATCATAACAACATTATAGGTCATACCAATGTAACTACTCATTATGCTTTGCGATGGGATTCAGTCTTGCAACTCACTCATAAAAATTTATTATAATCTACATGTTCCAGTGTCCTTTTTGTCATAACTTTAGTCATGCCAATGACATGTGGTAGAGCACTCATGACAACTAAATCATAACTTAAGGAACTTGGGTTCAACAATTATTCAGGCTGATGATATATCTAGTATGGACAATACCTTTACATTACTTCAGTGCACCAAGCTGATTAATGAATGGATTTAGGTAGTTATGCCCAGTAGTAATCTTACATGCAAATCTTACATGAAATTCACATATCCACTTGAGCTGTACTGTAGAAATGAAAAGATATATTCCTGATATTGGTTCATGGATTTTTATGAAATTTTTGCTTAAGTCATATTAAACATATGTTGAAATATAAAGAAAAATATATGTCAAAACAGGGAAAAAAATCTTGTCATGTTGACTTTTTTGCAGTGATTGTTTTTATCTAGTACTAACAACAGATTTAAAGAAAATACTCAAAAACAGCAAACTGGAAAAAGACAAGACATTTCAGATGGTGATTGGCCCTGTGATCCATAAACATGGCACATTAAACCATTGGGTACCTAGGCCTCTAGCATGGAAATCCTTAACTATGACATATCATGGCAACTGAAATACATGTAGTTTTAGCTTACCCTGCTTTCATGATCTCTTCTAGAGTTAACTTTGAATAGTCAATAGGATAATCTTTCTTCAACAGTTCTAAAGTGTATGTTATAGTAGCATCTTTAGGAATGTCTGGCTCCCTGTAGAAAAAATAATATGTGAAATAGATTTTATCACTTAACTCACTTCAAACAGAAGTATTGTAAGATGTAAAGTTTGTCTTAATACATGCAGACAAGATGATACATCTAGTAATCACAAAAGTTTTTAACAAAGCACTTTTTTGCAAAATGTGCCATTATTTAGGCAATGATAACTTGCTGTGATGGCCTAAGTCAGCCTTAAACAGTTAAATAGGACATGTATATTCTTATCTTAAGAGGAAAATAATTGTCATTATGTCATTATTATTATAAAGTTTGTCTTAATACATGCAGACAAGATGATACATCTAGTAATCACAAAAGTTTTTAACAAAGCAATTTTTTGCAAAATGTGCCGTTATTTAGGCAATGATAACTTGCTGTGATGGCCTAAGTCAGCCTTAAACAGTTAAATAGGACATGTATATTTTTATCTTAAGAGGAAAATAATTGTCATTATGTCATAATTGTATTTTTCAAATTCCTGCATACCTGTTAATCAAGGTTCAGAATTTGCTGTACACATAGTGTAGTTTGCAGGAATGTGAAGTTCCCAGTTCTGAGCTGGATTGTTCTAGCTATCTTAATGATTACAAATACTTATCAACCTAATATACACTCATGTGCCAAAAGTTTGTCAACTTTTTATAATGGCCAAACCCATGAAACTCGCTTCGTAAAAAGTAAAGAATTCTGATTTGTTTATAATACAACATAGCGTTCTGTATTTGAACCGCTTTTACGTCATAATCCTATTTTTAGAAAAATAAAACCGGATATACATAGATCTTCTGCTAAGAGAAGTAACTCAAGTGTTTACAAACATGGGTCGCCGTGGCAGTCAGTTATCTGAGGAGACAAAAACAATATTATCGCCATGTTTAGAAACAGTTTGAAGTCAGTAGAGGTTGTGAGAATTCTAGACTTACATCCATCTACAATTTCCAAATTTTTGAAGCGGTATCGCGAACGCCAGAGCAATAGAACCATGCCAAGAAGTGGAAGGCCACCTGTAATGACAGATCGAGGGAAACATTTACTGTCACGCATTGTGAAAAAGAACTGTCGTTTGCCTGTGGATGATATTACAGGTGAATTTAACAATTTAGTGCCTAGAACTGTTTCTATGAGAACTGTTCAAAGGGAAATTTATAAGCTTGAGTACAGAAGAAGGACTGTGGCAAAAAAACTCGGTATTCGGGAAGTTAACAGAAAAAAACGTTTACAATATTGCCGTGGGAAATTACACTGGACAGTGGAGCAGAACTGGAAACGTTATTTTCAGCGATCAGATGACCATTGTTATTAAACCAGACAGTAAGGTTAAAGTGTGGCGAAAAAAATGTGAAAAGTGGCGGGGGTATTGCTTAGGGTATCTTGGCCAAGGCCCATCACGAACTTTAAAACTCATGGTTTGGGGAAGCATTACATACATTATTTTGGACGTGAAATTTTGACCATTATTGATGGCAACATGAATTCAGAGAAATATATTTCCACTCTTGATGACTGTTTATGGCCTGCTGTTGTGAAATATTTTGAAAACCGGCAGTGGTATTTTATGGATGACAATTGTCCAGTTCACAGATCCCGTGTTACGTAGGCCTGGAAACGGAGAAATGATATTCCCCCATTTTTCTGGCCTGCACAGAGTCCAGACTTAAATCCAATCGAAAATGTTTGGTTAACTTTGAAAAATACTGAGCGGAAGAAATTTTTTCAGATCCACACCACCGATGATTTGAAGAATGAGCTTCATAGTGCCTGGAATAAGATCTCGGCTATGTACTTGGAAAGACTTTATGCCACCTTACCCATGCGTTGTCGACAAGTGATCATTTCAAAGGGTTATGTCACCAAATATTAATAAAATCGTCCACAGACAAGGTAAGGTTACCATTTCTTATTAATTTTTACATTTCGACAGTGGCCGCCATCTTTAAAAAAGTTGACAAACTTTTGGCATATGAGTGTATAATTCATGATGAATGCATTTATTGTTTAGACCAACCTGCCAATGGAACCATAAGCAAATCTAGCATCTGTAATAAGTTCTATAATTTCTCCCACTTCCATTATTGACACTCCTAAATCCCATGCTAAAAACAATTAAAAATTTTTTTTTCATATGTAACAATTTCTACTGTTTTGTTTGGTATTTTAGGTTATAATTGAAAACCACAATGATAAAAAGGGCTTGTATCACTCAACTGCCACCTAATTTGTAGTTAAATATCAAATGACCAAGTACGCCAACACAATTTTAAATATCCAACAACCAGAATTGTTGATGATGAAAATCATTAGATCTGACCCAGTTGTTTTAAAGAAAAGGTGCATGAAAGACTTGGCAAAGAATATCATATCACTCAATAAAATTGGTTTAGACAATGATTTTTTAAACATACACTTATCTAAAATCTTTCACAAATTTTTCACACTTTTTATTAAACATTATTATAATCACAATTTTGATTTTCAATAATTTTTGCATAGTTCTTGGTTTATTATTGTGATATAAAAATCATTTTGTTTTATTTTCATAATTTACCAATCATATGACATAAGGTGTAATGATAAGTTGATAGTTTGATGAACTGTTAACCTCTTTAAGCTTCAAAACTTTTTTACTTATTGAGAAGAAAAGGTGGACTTACCTTGGTAATTTGATTTCTGACAATTACAGATTGCAGTGGAAATTTGTTATTCAAAATTCAAGGAAGCAAGATAAATATTTTGTATTTGATATTTACAGCTTTAGAAAGCCTGTAATAGGTTTTTATTAACCAATATGTAAATCATGATTAGCTGAGCAGGAGCTAGTATAACATGGGATAAATATGTTTATTTAGCCTTTGAAAATATCAGTTGATGAAAGTAATACTAAACTGAAGTATACAAATAGATCATATCTGATATATTTGAATTTTTTAAAATTTCTGTCTTGGTGGAGGTTTTCAAGCTAAACCATACAATGGATTATTTCAGACTAAATTAGAAGCTTCAAAAGAATTTCAATTTCAAAATAATGGGTTTTAACATGCAGTATTTAAATTTGGCAATTTTATCACATTTTGTAAGATTTGAAATGTCTGGACTAATCTAAATAACAGGTTAAAATATTACTTGGCTCAAAATAATAAGTTTATTATTCTAAACACTCAATGCTAGTGTGCCTAATCATAGCTGAAATTTAAATTTTAAAAACATCTTTTTTGAGCAACAACAATTTGTCATACCTGGGATTACATCCCCATCTCCAAGAGTAAATGTAAAAGATTCTTCTTTATCCACAACTGTGCCATCAACAAGACGACCTTCTGATGCAACCGTGACAACATCACCATGAACTGGTTTGATACCATTTCCTTTTTGTAGCACCTTTAAATGGAAATATGTGAAACATCAAAAAGCACCTTTTGTTTAAACTTTATTAACTTTTTATATATAAAACAAATGATCAATAAACAAGTTATCACTCAATCCATGCAATTCCATGTATCTAAGTATTGAAATGTTACCATATTCTATATTTTCTGTATTAAGTGGGAGGACACATTTATTAAACTTCTACAAAAGCCTTGAAGCAAGCAGTCACTTCTAATGTGTTCACCTGGCATCATCCAGAATGAAAGTAGCAGGTGCTTCACAAAAGCCTTGAAGCAAGCAGTCACTTCTAATGTGTTCACCTGGCATCATCCAGAATGAAAGTAGCAGGTGCTTCACAAAAGCCTTGAAGCAAGCAGTCACTTCTAAAGCATTCACCTGGCATCATCTAGAATGAAAGTAGCAGGTGCTTCACAAAAGCCTTGAAGCAAGCAGTCACTTCTAAAGCATTCACCTGGCATCATCCAGAATGAAACAATGTGAATCTTAATTAAATGTCTTAACTAAAGACATATGCCTGACTTAATCTTGGACCAAGGAAATGTTAAACCATAGGGACAGTTATTATTTTTCATTACCTTTCTTTTTAAACAACCACTCCCCAAAATATCAAGCCATTCATCCTGCTCCTCATTCTCAACAGATCCTTCTGCTTGTTCCTTTTTTTTAAAACATTTGTCCTCCACATCACCTTCTTTAAGATCATCTGGTGATAAATTGTTGACATTCAACATGGATGGTGTTTCATCTTTAACTTTACCAGTTTCTGCTACACTTTCATTCATTTTTTCTGTTGATCCAGACTTTTCCTTCTCCAGTTTATTTATTTGGTTACTTTCCCCATTTACACCTGAATCAGTTGATATGCTGTTTCCATTCACTGATGTCTCAATATTTGATTGGATATCATTGGCTTGGTCTGGTGGTGAAATCCTAGTTTTAATTGGTTCATACTTGTCATGTGATATATGATCTCCTGAATCAGTGACCTTATATAAATCTGAAATAAGTTTTTCACCTATTTCAACATTATCACTGTTATTCAGGTCTGTATCTACTTGGTCAATGTTTTGTTGTTGTTCTCTATGCTCCTTTTGATTATTATCCTCAAGCTGTTTAATGCAATCTAAATCTTGTTCCTTCAGACTTTTATCTTTATGTTCAATATGATCTGAATCTTTATGTTGTGTTAATGGGGATGACATTTTGACTATTTAATTAGTGTTTCTGTTAAACCACTAGCAATGTTTCTGGATTACATATTTATTCATGTTCGCTGAAAAAAAAATAGAATAAATTCACACCAACATAATCAACTGAAGATGGTCATCAGTAAAAATCTGTGCATGATTTTAAACAATTTAGCCATATATTTTGCTATTTATATAGGTGTTTGCCATTATGAATATCCTGAACATTGGTTAATCGGGCTTTTCAACCTGGAATTTTGTATAAAAAGCAGAGTTAATTCTAAGTTGTGGTCAGTCAAACTTCAAGATGAAACTAATATTGGCTTATAGTTTCTTTGCATATCATTTCTCTTCCTTTATGAATTTTAGTTATTTTAATTGAAAATATTATAGGGGATTTCTTTTTTTCAAAACTGGGGGAAAATACTATTTTGGTATTGTATCTCCCTATTTCAATTAGCAATTAATAAGCACTTATTCTGATTTTAGCAAGTGATACCCTAACAACAGTATTTGTTTAAATTCTCCAAGTTATTCCATACTGAATAACATTGGGTCCATTTAGCCTCATTACCTTCAAAACAAACACTAAAAAATTTCAGTCCGACTGTCAGACCATTTGTTAGTGTTGTACCCCTTATATTTCAGTTTTAAAAAAACTACTTCTGCTTGATAGCAGAGATAGTTGTATACATGTAGTCGTTTTACTCAAATAAATTGTAGAGCAGACAATATTTGGTCATGAATTGTGTTGATGGACAAAGAGAACAATCTTAGACAAGGTGAAACACACCAACATTTTGAGACATAAACTAATATTTTTCAAGTTTGAGTTGAGATTCCCCTGCGAGGTTGATTTTTTGGTGATATGGTCAATTTTTTTTTTACTTTGTTTAAATGGAGTAAACTCTGGTAAAAAGTGTTTGGATATAGTTGTTACATCATAAGGAAATATTTAAAAGTAAAAGACACTAAATAATTTTATTAAATGAAAAGAAATATTTGGAGTGGGGTGTGGTGGGGGTTCAATAATTAAAGTTTGTTAAAACTTCTACCGGTAATCGTCTTATATGTGTACACTTACATATGAGAGGCACGGTGTCAGAATCTACATATGAGAGGCACTGTGACAGAATCTACATGAGAGGCACTGTGTCGGAATCTACATATGAGAGGCACTGTGTCAAAATCTACATATGAGAGGCACTGTGCAAAGATCTACATATGAGATGCACTGTGTCAGAATCTACATATGAGAGGCACTGTGTCAAAATCTACATATGAGAGGCACTGTGCAAGAATCTACATATGAGAGGCACTGTGTCAAAATCTACATATGGGAGGCACTGTGTCGGAATCTACATATGAGAGGCACTGTGTCAAAATCTACATGTGAGAGGCACTGTGTCAGAATCTACATGAGAGGCACTGTGTCAGAATCTACATATGAGAGGCACTGTGTCAAAATCTACATATGAGAGCCACTGTGAAAGAATCTACATATGAGAACCACTGTGTCAGAATCTACATATGAGAGGCACTGTGTCAAAATCTACATATGAGAGGCACTGTGTCAGAATCTACATATGAGAGGCACTGTGTCAAAATCTACATATGGGAGGCACTGTGTCGGAAACTACATATGAGAGGCACTGTGCAAGAATCTACATATGAGAGGCACTGTGTCAGAATCTACATACGAGAGGCACTGTGCAAGAATCTACATATGAGAGGCACTGTGTCAAAATCTACATATGGGAAGCACTGTGCAAGAATCTACATATGAGAGGCACTGTGTCAAAATCTACATATGAGAGGCACTGTGCAAGAATCTACATATGAGAGGCACTGTGTCAAAATCTACATATGAGAGGCACTGTGTCAAAATCTACATATGAGAGGCACTGATCAAGAATCTATTTATTGGGCATTTTATATGTATATGTGGATTTACAAATATTGTTCATCAGTTGAGAAAAACAAGAGATTACAAAAATAGTGATATATTTGGAGTGGGGTGTGGTGGGGGTTCAATAATTAAAGTTTGTTAAAACTTCTACCGGTAATCGTCTTATATGTGTACACTTACATATGAGAGGCACGGTGTCAGAATCTACATGTGAGAGGCACTGTGTCAGAATCTACATGAGAGGCACTGTGTTGTAATCTACATATGAGAGGCACTGTGTCAAAATCTACATATGAGAGGCACTGTGCAAAGATCTACATATGAGATGCTCTGTGTCAGAATCTACATATGAGAGGCACTGTGTCAAAATCTACATATGGGAGGCACTGTGTCGGAAACTACATATGAGAGGCACTGTGCAAGAATCTACATATGAGAGGCACTGTGTCAGAATCTACATACGAGAGGCACTGTGCAAGAATCTACATATGAGAGGCACTGTGTCAAAATCTACATATGGGAGGCACTGTGTCGGAATCTACATATGAGAGGCACTGTGTCAAAATCTACATGTGAGAGGCACTGTGTCAGAATCTACATGAGAGGCACTGTGTCAGAATCTACATATGAGAGGCACTGTGTCAAAATCTACATATGAGAGCCACTGTGAAAGAATCTACATATGAGAACCACTGTGTCAGAATCTACATATGAGAGGCACTGTGTCAAAATCTACATATGAGAGGCACTGTGTCAGAATCTACATATGAGAGGCACTGTGTCAAAATCTACATATGGGAGGCACTGTGTCGGAAACTACATATGAGAGGCACTGTGCAAGAATCTACATATGAGAGGCACTGTGTCAGAATCTACATACGAGAGGCACTGTGCAAGAATCTACATATGAGAGGCACTGTGTCAAAATCTACATATGGGAAGCACTGTGCAAGAATCTACATATGAGAGGCACTGTGTCAAAATCTACATATGAGAGGCACTGTGTCAAAATCTACATATGAGAGCCACTGTGAAAGAATCTACATATGAGAAGCACTGTGTCAGAATCTACATATGAGAGGCACTGTGTCAAAATCTACATATGAGAGGCACTGTGTCAGAATCTACATATGAGAGGCACTGTGTCAAAATCTACATATGGGAGGCACTGTGTCGGAAACTACATATGAGAGGCACTGTGCAAGAATCTACATATGAGAGGCACTGTGTCAGAATCTACATACGAGAGGCACTGTGCAAGAATCTACATATGAGAGGCACTGTGTCAAAATCTACATATGGGAAGCACTGTGCAAGAATCTACATATGAGAGGCACTGTGTCAAAATCTACATATGAGAGGCACTGTGCAAGAATCTACATATGAGAGGCACTGTGTCAAAATCTACATATGAGAGGCACTGTGTCAAATCTACATACTGTAGAGGCACTGATCAAGATCTATTTATTGGGCATTTTATATGTATATGTGGATTTACAAATATTGTTCATCAGTTGAGAAAAACAAGAGATTACAAAAATAGTGATATATTTGGAGTGGGGTGTGGTGGGGGTTCAATAATTAAAGTTTGTTAAAACTTCTACCGGTAATCGTCTTATATGTGTACACTTACATATGAGAGGCACGGTGTCAGAATCTACATGTGAGAGGCACTGTGTCAGAATCTACATGAGAGGCACTGTGTTGTAATCTACATATGAGAGGCACTGTGTCAAAATCTACATATGAGAGGCACTGTGCAAAGATCTACATATGAGATGCTCTGTGTCAGAATCTACATATGAGAGGCACTGTGTCAAAATCTACATATGGGAGGCACTGTGTCGGAAACTACATATGAGAGGCACTGTGCAAGAATCTACATATGAGAGGCACTGTGTCAGAATCTACATACGAGAGGCACTGTGCAAGAATCTACATATGAGAGGCACTGTGTCAAAATCTACATATGGGAGGCACTGTGTCGGAATCTACATATGAGAGGCACTGTGTCAAAATCTACATGTGAGAGGCACTGTGTCAGAATCTACATGAGAGGCACTGTGTCAGAATCTACATATGAGAGGCACTGTGTCAAAATCTACATATGAGAGCCACTGTGAAAGAATCTACATATGAGAACCACTGTGTCAGAATCTACATATGAGAGGCACTGTGTCAAAATCTACATATGAGAGGCACTGTGTCAGAATCTACATATGAGAGGCACTGTGTCAAAATCTACATATGGGAGGCACTGTGTCGGAAACTACATATGAGAGGCACTGTGCAAGAATCTACATATGAGAGGCACTGTGTCAGAATCTACATACGAGAGGCACTGTGCAAGAATCTACATATGAGAGGCACTGTGTCAAAATCTACATATGGGAAGCACTGTGCAAGAATCTACATATGAGAGGCACTGTGTCAAAATCTACATATGAGAGGCACTGTGCAAGAATCTACATATGAGAGGCACTGTGTCAAAATCTACATATGAGAGGCACTGTGTCAAAATCTACATATGAGAGGCACTGATCAAGAATCTATTTATTGGGCATTTTATATGTATATGTGGATTTACAAATATTGTTCATCAGTTGAGAAAAACAAGAGATTACAAAAATAGTGATATTTTTGGTAATTTTTTAAGCATCATGAGCCTAACTTTTTAATCAAAATTGTTGTTTGCTGTGATATTAACTAACACTTTGACCTTTTCAGTTATTAATTTTCTTTGGCATTTCTAAATATAACCAATTTTCTTTGAAACAAATATGTATGATAGAGCTCTGAATGAAAGCATTTTTGTCATTTCCATGATCAAAATCAATGTGCGAGTGTTTTGCATTTAATTTAAATTCACATATTCTGGCTACTTTCTTTTTATATATCCTTATTTCAATTGACCAAATTTACTGTCTGATTCACGTCTGCCATAGCACTAGTTTTTCAAGGTTTTAGAAGAAATATCAAAACATTTTGTAGAATGCCACATACCGTTATGACATATGCATTTTGTCGTAATTAACTGACACCAAACTAAATGCCATCTTAGCTGGAGTATAAAATCCAGAGCTTTTTAAAATCTTTACGGGGATTTAATATGGGAAAACACACAAACACTCATTCCGGAAATACATCCCTGAAAAGTCATGCTGGTTAAGAAAATGGAATTGCGCATGACCGACTTTCTCATTTTCACTGGCCAGGTAATATCGTCTGCAACTTGACAGCAAAAGGAATATTATACTGTAGGCCTAACAACAGCGATCTTACCTACAGCTGAATGAACTATTCCAGAATTTTCTACCCTAACCCGCATGATTATTACAGCGATGTATTTCCGGAATGAGTGTTTGTGTCTTTTTCCATATTAAATCCCTGTAAGGATTTTAAAAAGCTCTGCATTTTATACTCCAGCTAAGATGGCATTTGGTTTGGTGTCAGTTAATTACGACAAAATGCATACGTCATAACGGTATGTGGCATGCTACAAAATTTTTTGATATCTCTTTTAAAACCTTGAAAAACTAGTGCTACGGCAGACGTGAATCAGACAGTAATATATTGGACGAGTAGATGACGTTCGCATAGTTGCATCAGTTTTAATATTAGTTTACATCATCAATTCATTATCTCAAACAATTAAAAGACACAAATTTTACATGCAAACCTTTTTTTGAATTTAGATTAATAAATATGGCTAACCAGTCCTCACCTAAGAAGTAAAATCGTACAACTTTCGTTTTCTATTTCTTCAGCGTCATGAGCATGTCTCTGGATATTCACCTTACCTTAATTTGCCAAAAAGTGGTCACACGTGAAAATTTACCACATGACCATGGCTTTTCGAAAAAAGGATCTTCTATAAATCTTTAGATAACTATATTTTATTGTTTGTAATATACAGAAATATTATTAATGATTTGATTTACAAAGCAAATGGTCCATCTGTTTGGTATTAATATGTCGTAAAAATCGATGCAACGACCACTTTTGGTACTGCCTGTTGAAAACGAAAGTAGGTGCTAACAAGATAATTACTGCACACGGTCGGACTTGTTAAGGTAAATGATGTTATAAATTTTCTATCATTATATTGAGCAGTTGTTTAATCACAAATTTATAATATGTTTCATCTGTCCATAATTAAAGCAAATCGACCCGTTGATTTCTTCTATCAACTAGCTCTACTTAAAAAAAATCAATATCCTTTAGACGCCTAAATTCGTGGTAGGGTCAAATTCGTGGCAGATTGTTTACACCGGATATCATTTACAGGAAGTACATCACTGCACACACTCAAAGTAGAATAGGCGCCCAAAGTGTTAAACTTTCCATACTTAGTTAAAAAATTTTTTAAATATGTCCTAAACTAGTAAGAAAATATAAAAATATCAAAAGTTTTAATTTTTGACAGATTTCACTATTGCCAAATTATTCTTGAATTTATATCTTTATTTTTAATCACAAGTAAAATAAATAACGATGTAAACTATGTCGTCTGGAAGAAGAGAGTCTGGCCTATTTACCTGATCAACATCTGGAACTTTTGTGTCAAGTAATACTTGTTTTGAGTGTCATCAAAATTGTGTGTCTCTTACGCTATATTTAGTAAAATTCATGCATTTTTCACTATATAATATGATGTAAAATGACGTGAATTCCGCATGTCATACCGGAAATGCCTTATCATTTTTAATCCTTGTAATAATTGTGTAATCAATAATAATCCAAAATTTTGCTTTGTTAATCTAAACTAGACTATTAAAAATATAATTTTTTGAAACAATCAGTGTTGTAAGCCCTAACCAGAAGAAATCTCGTGATCCGAGAGACTTCTCACGAATTTGGTCACGTTTTTTCAAAATGGTGTCTGCCGAGAGTGTTTTGTTTACAAACGATGTTTTCCCTTATATTCAAATGAAAACAACTAAATTTTTCTTCATTTTAAAGCAAAGTGTAAGAAATGTTAAATGGGATTGAATTTTTTAATATTTACTTACGATTAACCATAAAATTTAGCAACGAACTGCTAGTACCACGAATATTGGCAACAGGAGGATATATCGGTCTTAGAGGAGGGTTTTTTGAAAGACCGGTTTTTGAAGTTTTCACGCATTTATACAATTAAATAGTCACATAATTTACCTAAATATAAATAAAAATAAAAATCCTGTACCAAAATACCTGTGCTCATAGCTGTCGTGCTCATAGCTGAGTAAACGGGAGTAAAAGGGAGTAAACTGGGCTTAAGCAATGTCTAGTCTCTTAAACACTTGAAAGTAGCGACAAACTTAATCTACCAGTGATATGTTTTATAGATCGAGATTAAATTTGGTAACGTCATCATGCATCATGTATGATTAACCAGTTACAGATCAACGATGTTGAACTTGAAATACGTTGATGGGGCTCTCCCCGGAAAAAAAAACTAAAGCAAAACCAAAACGTTGGTGATAACAAACAGAAAGAGTACAAATTGAAGCTGGAGGGCAGATTTTTAGAATCATGGCAGAATAATAGGGACTGGTTGAGGTTTGATACAGATAGTAACTCTGTACACATTATTTGATTAAAGTAATAAAAAAGCAAATGAATTTTTTTTTTTTTTTTGATATTTAATAGGAAATTACAAAATACAGGTAATGACTCAAAATGTGGTGTTGCATGTGAATAAATGCTCGCTCTTTCACACTGGCACTTTTCTGAAGTACAGTTAATGACAATAACAGTCAAATATTTGGAAGTTCTTCTGTTCATTGAGATGAATCAGATTTTAAAATAGCAGTTTTTCTCTTGATAACCATATCTAGCCTGTTTAAACATTTAAATATCAATGTAATTTCATTTCTGATAGAATAATGCAAAAAAAATTGATTTCCTACCTTCGGTCTGGTAAAAATTAATCTGGTCTGGTAAAACTATTTATTTTACCAGACCGAATGTCCTGTAAGTTCTTCAAGTATTTCGTGAAGTCTGTTAATGTATGGAATAGTCTCACCGATTCTGTAGTAGAAGCCCCTAGCCTTAATGCCTTCAAAAGCAGACTAAACAAGCATTGGACTAACCATCCCCTAAAATGGGAACCAAGTTGCTATACTAACAGCAAAAGAGAAGCACAACGGGACAGACTGCAAAAAGTTAATTTAAATAATAAAGATACGCCACAAGAAGTCCACTTACAATGGCTTTAAAGACAGTAAGACAGTAAATACATTGAGTAGGCCTAGATAATAAACATATTTTACCAACATTCAGTGGATGCAGTTTGAAAAAATAAAATAAAACAAACATTATGACTAGGATGATTTTCATATCTGTCATGTCACTCACATTGCATTTTTATGTAACACACTCAGACGCTAGGCTTTTACAATTCATTCATTCATTCATTCATGTAGATGCCGTTGTTAGCTTTGGGCTTGTCTTGGTGCTTCTTTATACTTGGATTCTGTTTCTAGTAAATTAATGTTACTCTTTCAGTTGCGCAGTCTTGTGCTGGTTGCAAACAGCTAGGGTGAAATTTTGCTGGGTGCCATTTCCAGACTTTATTCAAACTATTTTTGAAAGCATTTAAGGATGTTGCATTTATTTCTCTTTCAGTAAGCTGTTTCAGTCATCTGTTACGCGGATACTGAAGTAGTTTTGTAATTTTGCAAGTTGGACTCTTCTTTTAAATAATTTTTTGTTGTGACCTCTGGTAGATGTGTGTGTTGAAGTGTAACCGGGCAGCTCAGTCTCAGGAATGAATAATTAATATGACAAGCCGGTAACAAAATCAAAATAAATTTATTACATCAATAATATTCCATTCATGGCACACAGTTTCGATGACTGAATATATATATACATGAGACATATATGAAACCTGAAAATACATAAAATAAAACTCACGTTTACTATTCTGTCAAACACAAACTATCACATATACATTTAAACTTACAATTGTTACAAGTTTAATTTATAATAAAATCATTTATAAAAAACTTACCAGAACAACTTGCAATGGTCACTAGTTAATATTTATCCTTTGCAGGATCTTTAAGAATATATATATAAATTACGTCTTGATGGTAATTATCACCACGGCTGAATGAATAATTTTACATTTGGCGGGAAAGAGCATAAAGTACCCAGCATGCAATGTGATAAGTGAATGGAACTGTCAAGGTCAAGGTCAACTGTCAATGATAACACATTAACAAACACACATGAACAAACATATTACATTACACAGCAACATATATTTTACCTGGTTACAGAAGTAAAATTGATGTTACAGTGATTGACATTGTCAGTTTGTTGGCTATTTTGTACAATTGTATTATGTCGTTTCTTTTTCTTCGGTATTCCAAGGAGGGAAGTCCAAATGTTTCAAGTTTTGAACTATATATGGCAGGTTAGATAAATTTTTTTCCAATTTTGTTGCTCATCTTTGGAACTTTTCCAAGACTACCCGGTCCTTCTTGTCTAATGGATGCTATATAGGAGGGGCATTCTCCAGGTGCGGACGTACCATTGATTTGTAAAGACAAATGAAGATGTCCTTATCTACATATGTAAATGTTCTGAATATTAGACCAAGATTTCTGTTGGCTGTTGATACAGATTTATTTATATGTTCTCTAAAAGATAAGTCTTGGTTGATTGTAACACCTATTTCTTTTATGATTTTACCTTGGTAATTGGGGTAATTTTGTTGTTGTGTATAATATAAAAAGTTGCATCTCCTCCTTTCTGGTTGACTTCTAGATGTTTAATTTTTTCTATGTTCAATTTCATTTGCCAGTCAGATGTCCATTTGCAGACTTTAGTGATGTCTTCCTGAAAGCAGAGTGAAGAATCGTCCTTTGATCTGCTGGAGTAGATCTTTGTGTTGTCAGCAAATAAATTTATTGTGTTGGATATTTCATCTGGGATATCATTTATATAAATTAGAAAAAGAACTGTCCCTAGAACACTACCTTGTGGTACACCACTTATAACTTTGATTGTTTGCGATTATTTACTGTTTTTAACTACTTTTTGTTCTAGATTTTTCAGGAAGTTCCCAATCCATCTGACATCTGACAACTTTTCCTTTGATTCCATAACAGCAATTAGTACAATAATCAAAATCTGGTAATTATATATCAATCCAGTAATATTTTGGTTTCTTGTTGCATGTTTTGTAGATTCTGCCACTCTGTTGATGTCTCAAATTTGAGGTGAATAATTGATTTACAGTATTATATCAATTTTTCAGGGATGCCTCATTCTTCCGATTGTCACACACTTAACTTTGAAAACCCTTGACAGCATGTGATTTTTTAATGATTCCACAGTGAAAATTTATATGCACATCTATAAAGTGATATCGTTCACCAGTATATGTTAGACAGGTATAGGTCACTTGCCTTAGGTTATTAAGCAAATGTTTTAAACTTGTGTCCATATATAACTTACTTATTCATTTATGAATGGTTTTAGCAAAATTTCACATACACAAAGATGATTTGGTCTGATGATATGGGAAAAGGATTATAACTCCTCCCTCTGTTTTGAGGGGGCCTTGGTGGCCAAGTGGTCTAAAGCGTGTGCTTACGGATCACAGCGCCTCTCAAGGCCTGGGTTCAAATCCCACTCTGGACAAATCCTAGTGTGAGAAAGTTTGTCAGTTTGCTTGCCAAAGGTCGGTGGTTTTCTCTGGGCATTTTGGTTTCCTACACCATCCAAGAACTGACTGCCTCGAAATAAGTGAAAGAATCTTGACTGGGGCCTAAAACACCATTACTCCACTCAACTCCACTCCCTCTGTTTTGACTAATTATAAGCTTTAGTGTGCAAGAGTTACCTCTCTTTGACATTACATAGTTTCTACATGAATGTGCTATTTTAACTTTATCCATAAAAGATATTGAAAATTTATCTGGAGATATAATTTTTTTAAAAAATCATTTCATTCAGCTCCTCAAACTGCATTTACTGAACTTATTATATACTAAATAGGTTATTTAACTTCTCTATAATTCCTCATTTACCTCCATTTACTTCCTTCTACTCCTGTGTACCCTTCAAACCTACCCATCAGGGGATTTCAAAGTTAAGTATGTGACAATCTGAGGAATGCATGTGACACACTTAAATGCTAGGGGATACGGTGGCATTTCCCCCTTCCCCATGGGCAAAAAATTGAATAATGGTGTAAAACTTGCATCCTGTTGCAATTTGAGAAATTATATTAACTGTAATAGACAACGATTTGAAAGAGAGAAACATGAAAACAACAAAATATTTGTTCAATCAGCATTTATGATCCAGAGTATTACAGGATCGGTATGTCATTTCCGGATCTTCAAGTTTAGTATCAGCCACTGAAATTGTAAGAAAACCTAGATCTTTGTCTTCAGTTTTATTTTCTAGATTGTTTGATAATATGTGCTTTTGTGATTTATCCACTGGCAAGTTCATAGAAACAGATAACTTAATACATCAAATCATCATAGTTTTTTCTTGAGAAAATTTACATAAGGCTGTTCCATGGCAGGTTGAAAAACAAAACACTTGAGAGTTTCAGAATTTTACATCATGTTATTGACACCTTGGATTTAGTTAAACTTCCATTTTAAAAAGAACATCTTTAGATATGGCTAAGACCCTGTTTTCAAAATAATATTAAAAATGACAAATTCATCATTTATATTCACTGATCATTAGGACAAAAATTCATCAAGTTTTTTATCATTGTATAAAAAAAAAGAAGGAATATACTCACAAAATATCAATTTTGAGTATATTAGTTTAAACAGTATTTATTTGGTCAAGTCATTATACAAATTTACATGAATCAAATAAGGGATTCCAGAATATGAGTAAGACTCATATAACCTAGTCTCTCTCTTTGACTACATTAAACACCATTCAATAACAGAAAATGTGCTCAATTAATATAAGTAGTATAAAAAGTAGGTTATTCAACAGTAACTTCAAGTCAAAGGCACAAAACTTAATTAAATTCATGCAGCTATCAAAAAGTTTAGTTTCTTTTTAGGATTTGTTATTTTAAGACTACATCTTGCTGGTAAATTACTGCTATTTCTATATTTATTTGGGCTTTTATCATTGAACCAAATGGAAACATCATTAAGGAAATTATTCAGCACCACATTTTGTCATTTTGCTATATGCTTCAAAGTCATAGGTTCAAAGGTCAAGGACATAGCTGCATAAGTATACTGAAATCGTTAATGATTTGGAAATTATTCATTGTAATACAGTTACTACATGCACATTAGGTACTTATAAATGAATTGTGACTAGATATTTCTGATTAAGTTTTGTGGCGGTTCTTTACTTGAGAAAACTTGGAAGTATCTGTACTTAAAATATTGTCTATTGCACTTTGCAAACAATTTTGGACATATCTTCAGGTGAGCCTTATGGCCCATGGGCCTCTTGTTTAATCATAAATGTGATTTTATTTAGTCTAATGTGATGTAAGTGTGGGTGAAAATAGTCAAAGCTTCTTAAAAAAATAAGAATTTCTGACACCGTAATTTTATTTAATACAAATATTAAAGAAAAACATTACTTCTTTACTATAGATTTAGAGCACAATCAGTGGTTTTGTTTGCCTAAAATTACTACCAAATAAAGGTAGTTTCCCCTTGAGAAAGACTAAAATTTCCCAATTTGACAACTAAAATTCCCCAAAAGGAAACAGTGACACACAATCTTATAGTTTAAGTTAAATCCAGTTGTCCAAAACTGTTCTGACAGAAGAAAAATGTTAGATATTGTCACAATACAAGATCTTTGCAATGAATTTCAAAATTCTGAGCATAATATGTGACATAAAAAGGGTCCAAATTTTCCCAATCTGAAAGGTACTAGGTAGTTTTTAAATACCATAGCAAAATCACTGACAATATGATCAAAATAATTTTTTTTTTACTTTATACCTCTTTTATATATAGAGAATTGATGCTTCTAATCCACACAACAAAGTTAAATGTACACATGGTGAAAGGTTCAACACCCTTATTGCAGAAATATAACCTACATTTACTCTTTATAGATATCTCATGCTAAGCTGGTTGACAACATTTATTTTCTATTATGTCTTGGTCCAGGTCATGGGCACTTATATCTAAAATAATGTATTACTCTAGTCCTAATGTTACTCATAATGCTTTATTGAAACAAGTGCCTGTAACTTGAACAGATTCAAATTACCTAATTTTATTTCAGTTAATGACATTTAACAACATTTGCTGCCACAAACACAGTGTCACAGACACTAGACTGTTGCCACAAACAGTGTCACAGACACTACATTGTGCAACAAACACAGTGTGACAGACACTAGACTGCTGCCACTAACACAGTGTCACAGACACTAGATTACTGCCACTAACACAGTGTCACAGACACTCGATTGCTGCAACAAACATAGTGTCACAGACACAAGATTGCTGTCACAAACACAATGTCAGACACTAGATTGCTGCCACAAACACAGTGTCACAGACACAAGATTGCTGCCACACAGTGTTAGAGACACTATATTGCTGCCACACAGTGTTAGAGACACTATATTGCTGCCACAAACTGTCACAGACACTTGATTTGTGCCACAAACACAGTGTCACAGAAACTAAAATGATGTAACAAAGACAATGTGACATATACTAGACTGCTGCCACAAACACAGTGTCACAGACACTAGATTGCTTAAGCCAACACAATGTCACAGACACTAGATTGCTGCCATAAACACAGTGTCACAGACACTAGATTGCTGCCACAATCACAATATCAGAGACACTAGATTGCTGCCACAATCACAATGTCAGAGACACTAGATATCTGCTACAAACACAGTGTCACAGACACTAGATTACTGCCACAAACACAGGGTCACAGACACTAGATTATTGCCACAAACACAATGTGACAGACACTAGATTGCTGCCACAAACAGTGTCACAGACACTAGATTGCTGCCATAAAATCAATGTCACAGACACTAGATTGCTGCCACAAAGTAGATCAGAGACTAGATTAGTGACCCAAACTGTCACAGACACAAGATTGTTGCAACAAACACAGTGTCACTGACACAAGATTACTGCTACAAACACAGTGTCACAGACACTAGATCTCTGCCACAAACAGAATGTCACATATGCTAGATTGCTGCTACAAACACATTGTTAGAGAAACTACATTTTTGCCACAAATACAGTGTCACAGACACTAGATTGCTGTCAAATTAGTGTCACAGACACTAGACTGCTGCCACAAACACAATGTCAGACACTAGATTGCTGCCACAAACAGTGTCACAAACACTAGATTGCTGCCATAAACACAGTGTCACAAACACTAGATTTTTGCTACAAACACAATGTCACAGAAACTAGATTGATGCTACAAACACAACGCGACAGATACTAGACTGCCGCCACAAACACAGTGTCACACACACTAGATTCCTGAAGCAAACACAATGTCACAGACACAAGATTGCTTCCATAAACAAAGTGTCACAGACATTAGATTGCTGCCATAAACACAGTGTCACAGACACTAGATTCCTGCCACAAACACAAAGTAACAAACACTAGATATCTGCCACAAACAGAGTCACAGATACTAGATTGCTGCTACAAACACAGTGTCACAGACACTAGATTACTGCAACAAACACAATGTCACAGACACTAGTTTGCTGCCCCAAACAGTATCACAGACACTAAATTGCTGCCATAAACACAAGGTAGGTCGCAGAAACTAGATTGATGCCACAAACACAATGTGACAAATACTAGACTGCTGCCACAAACACAGTATCGCAGACACTGGATTGCTGAAGCAAACACAATGTCACAGACACTAGATTGCTGCCATAAACACAATGTCACAGACACTAGATTGCTACCATAAACAGTGTCACAGACACTAGTTTGCTGCCAAAAACACAATGTCAGAAACTAGATTGCTGCCACAAACATAGTGTCTAAGACAATAGATTGCTGCCACAAACAAAGTGTCACAGACACTAGGTTGCTGCCACAAACACAATGTCACAGGCACTAGATTGCTGCCACGAACACAATGTCACAGACACTAGATTGCTGCCACTAACACAATGTCAGAAACTAGATTGCTGCCACAAACATAGTGTCTAAGACACTAGATTGCTGCCACAAACGCAATGTCACAGATTCTAGGTTTCTGCCACAAACAGTGTCACAGACACTTGATTGCTGTCATAAACACAGTGTCACAATTACTAGATTGCTGCAACAAACACAATGTCATAGGAACTAGATTGATGCCACAAACACAATGTGACAAATACTAGACTGCTGCCACAAACACAGTATCACAGACATTAGATTGCTGCCACAAACAGTGTCAGAGACACTAGATTGTTGCAACAAACAAAGTGTCAAAGACTCAAGATTGCTGCCACAAACACAATTTCAGACACTAGATTGCGGCCACAAACACAGTGTCACAGCAGTAGATTGCTGCCACAAACAGTGTCACAGACACTAGATTGCTGCCACAAACAGTGTCACAGACACTAAATTGCTGCCACAAACTATCACACACTAGATTGCTGCCACAAACAGTGTGATAGATACTAGATTGCTGCTACAAACAGTGACATATCCACTAGATTGCTGCCACAAACAGTGTCACAAACACTAGATTGCTGCCACAAACGCAATGTCACAGACACAAGATTACTGCCATAAACACAGTGTTACAGACACTAGATTGCTGCCACAAACACAATATCACAGACACTAGATATCTGCCACAAACAGAGTCACAGACACAAGATTGCTGCCACAAACACAATGTCAAAGACACTATATTGCTGCCACAAACAGTGTCAAAGACACTAGATTGCTGCCATAAACACAATGTCACAGAAACTACATTGCTGCCACAAACAGTGTAACAGAAACTAGATTGCTGCCCAGATGTCACAGACACAAGATTGCTGCCAAAAACACTGTCACCGACAGTAGATTACTGCTACAAATACAGTGTCACAGACACTAGATTTCTGCCACAAACACAATGTGACAGACACGAGATTGCTGCCACAAACAGTGTCACAGACACTAGACAGCTGCTACAAACACAATGTCCCTGACACTAGATTGCTGCCATAAACACAGTGTAACAGACACTAGATTTGTGCCACAAATACAATGTCAGACACTAGATTGCTGCCACAAACAGTGTCACAAACACTAGATTGCTGTCATAAACACAGTGTCACAAACACTAGATTGCTGCCATAAACATAGTGTCACAGACACTAGACTGCTGCTACAAATACAATGTGACAGACACTAGATATCTGCCACAAACAGGGTCACAGAAACTAGATTGCTGCCACAAACATAGTGTCACAAACGCTAGATTACTGCTATAAACACAGTGTCACAGACACTAGACTGCTGCCACAAACACAATTTCACAGACATTAGATTTCTGCCCCAAACAGTGTCACAGGCACTAAATTGCTGCCATAAACACATTGTCACAGACACGAGATTGCTGCCACAAAGTGGAACAGACACTAGATTGCTGCCCCAAACTGTCATAGACACAAGATTGCTGCCACAAACACAGTGTCAATAACTCTAGATTACTGCTACAAACACAGTGTCACAAACACTAGATCTTAGCCACATACACATTGTCACAGACACAATAGTACTGCCACAAACAGAGTCACAAACATTAGATTGCTGCCATAAACATTGTGTCACAAATACTAGATTGCTGCCACAAACACAGTGTCACAGACACTAGACTGTTGCCACAAATAGTGTCACAGACACTAGATTGTGCAACAAACACAGTGTGACAGACACTAGACTGCTGCCACTAACACAGTGTCACAGACACTAGATTACTACCACTAACACAGTGTCACAGACACTCGATTGCTGCAACAAACATAGTGTCACAGACACAAGATTGCTGTCACAAACACAAAGTAAGACACTAAATTGCTGACACAAACACAGTGTCACAGACACAAGATTGCTGCCACACAGTGTTAGAGACACTAGACTACTGCCACAAACTGTCACAGACACTAGATTGTTGTCACAAACTGTAACAGACACTAGATTCCTGCCATTAACTGTCACACACTACATTGCTACCACAACGAAAGTGTGATAGACACTAAACTGCTGCCACTAACACAGTGTCACAGACACAAGATTGCTGCCACAAACACACGGTCACAGACACTTGATTGCTGCTACAGACACAGTGTCACAGACTCAAGATTGCTGCCACAAACTCAATTTCAAACACTAGATTGCGGCCACAAACACAGTGTCACAGACACTAGATTGCTGCCACAAACAGTGTCACAGACACTAGATTGCTGCCACAAACAGTGTCACAGACACTAAATTGCTGCCACGAACTATCACACACTAGATTGCTGCCACAAACACAGTGTGATAGATACTAGATTGCTGCTACAAACACAGTGACATATCCACTAGATTGCTACCACAAACAGTGTCACAGACACTAGATTGCTGCCACAAACACAATGTCACAGACACAAGATAACTGCCATAAACACAGAGTTACAGACACTAGATTGCTGCCACAAACACAATATCACAGACACTAGATATCTGCCACAAACAGAGTCACAGACACAAGATTGCTGCCATAAACACAATGTCACAGACACTCTATTGCTGCCACAAACAGTGTCAAAGACACTAGATTGCTGCCATAAACACAATGTCACAGAAACTACATTGCTGCCACAAACAGTGTAACAGAAACTAGATTGCTGCCCAAAACTGTCACAGACACAAGATTGCTGCCAAAAACACAGTGTCACCGACAGTAGATTCCTGCTACAAATACAGTGTCACAGACACTAGATTTCTGCCACAAACACAATGTCACAGACACTAGATTGCTTCCACAAACAGTGTCGCAAACACTAGACTGCTGCCACAAACACAATGTCTCTGACACTAGATTGCTGCCATAAACACAGTGTAACAGACACTAGATTTGTGCCACAAATACAATGTCAGACACAAGATTGTTTCCACAAACAGTGTCACAAACACTAGATTGCTGTCATAAACACAGTGTCACAAACACTAGATTGCTGCCACAAACAGAGTCACAAACACTAGATAGCTGCCATAAACACAGTGTCACAAATACTAGATTGCTGCCACAAACACAGGGTCACAGACACTAGACTGTTGCCACAAATAGTGTCACAGACACTAGATTGTGCAACAAACACAGTGTGACAGACACTAGACTGCTGCCACTAACACAGTGTAATAGATACTAGATTACTGCCACTAACACAGTGTCACAGACACTCGATTGCTGCAACAAACATAGTGTCACAGACACAAGATTGCTGCCACAAACACAATGTAAGACATTAGATTGCTGCCACAAACACAGTGTCACAGACACAAGATTGCTGCCACACAGTGTTAGAGACACTATATTGCTGCCACAAACTGTCACAGACACTTGATTTGTGCCACAAACAAAGTGTCACAGAAACTAAAATGATGTAACAAAGACAATGTGACATATACTAGACTGCTGCCACAAACACAGTGTCACAGACACTAGATTGCTGTCAAATTAGTGTCACAGACACTAGACTGCTGCCACAAACACAATGTCAGACACTAGATTGCTGCCACAAACAGTGTCACAAACACTAGATTGCTGCCATAAACACAGTGTCACAAACACTAGATTTTTGCTACAAACACAATGTCACAGAAACTAGATTGATGCTACAAACACAACGCGACAGATACTAGACTGCCGCCACAAACACAGTGTCACACACACTAGATTCCTGAAGCAAACACAATGTCACAGACACAAGATTGCTTCCATAAACAAAGTGTCACAGACATTAGATTGCTGCCATAAACACAGTGTCACAGACACTAGATTCCTGCCACAAACACAAAGTAACAAACACTAGATATCTGCCACAAACAGAGTCACAGATACTAGATTGCTGCTACAAACACAGTGTCACAGACACTAGATTACTGCAACAAACACAATGTCACAGACACTAGTTTGCTGCCCCAAACAGTATCACAGACACTAAATTGCTGCCATAAACACAAGGTAGGTCGCAGAAACTAGATTGATGCCACAAACACAATGTGACAAATACTAGACTGCTGCCACAAACACAGTATCGCAGACACTGGATTGCTGAAGCAAACACAATGTCACAGACACTAGATTGCTGCCATAAACACAATGTCACAGACACTAGATTGCTACCATAAACAGTGTCACAGACACTAGTTTGCTGCCAAAAACACAATGTCAGAAACTAGATTGCTGCCACAAACATAGTGTCTAAGACAATAGATTGCTGCCACAAACAAAGTGTCACAGACACTAGGTTGCTGCCACAAACACAATGTCACAGGCACTAGATTGCTGCCACGAACACAATGTCACAGACACTAGATTGCTGCCACTAACACAATGTCAGAAACTAGATTGCTGCCACAAACATAGTGTCTAAGACACTAGATTGCTGCCACAAACGCAATGTCACAGATTCTAGGTTTCTGCCACAAACAGTGTCACAGACACTTGATTGCTGTCATAAACACAGTGTCACAATTACTAGATTGCTGCAAGAAACACAATGTCATAGGAACTAGATTGATGCCACAAACACAATGTGACAAATACTAGACTGCTGCCACAAACACAGTATCACAGACATTAGATTGCTGCCACAAACAGTGTCAGAGACACTAGATTGTTGCAACAAACAAAGTGTCAAAGACTCAAGATTGCTGCCACAAACACAATTTCAGACACTAGATTGCGGCCACAAACACAGTGTCACAGCAGTAGATTGCTGCCACAAACAGTGTCACAGACACTAGATTGCTGCCACAAACAGTGTCACAGACACTAAATTGCTGCCACAAACTATCACACACTAGATTGCTGCCACAAACAGTGTGATAGATACTAGATTGCTGCTACAAACAGTGACATATCCACTAGATTGCTGCCACAAACAGTGTCACAAACACTAGATTGCTGCCACAAACGCAATGTCACAGACACAAGATTACTGCCATAAACACAGTGTTACAGACACTAGATTGCTGCCACAAACACAATATCACAGACACTAGATATCTGCCATTAACAGAGTCACAGACACAAGATTGCTGCCACAAACACAATGTCAAAGACACTATATTGCTGCCACAAACAGTGTCAAAGACACTAGATTGCTGCCATAAACACAATGTCACAGAAACTACATTGCTGCCACAAACAGTGTAACAGAAACTAGATTGCTGCCCAGATGTCACAGACACAAGATTGCTGCCAAAAACACTGTCACCGACAGTAGATTACTGCTACAAATACAGTGTCACAGACACTAGATTTCTGCCACAAACACAATGTGACAGACACGAGATTGCTGCCACAAACAGTGTCACAGACACTAGACAGCTGCTACAAACACAATGTCCCTGACACTAGATTGCTGCCATAAACACAGTGTAACAGACACTAGATTTGTGCCACAAATACAATGTCAGACACTAGATTGCTGCCACAAACAGTGTCACAAACACTAGATTGCTGTCATAAACAGTGTCACAAACACTAGATTGCTGCCATAAACATAGTGTCACAGACACTAGACTGCTGCTACAAATACAATGTGACAGACACTAGATATCTGCCACAAACAGGGTCACAGAAACTAGATTGCTGCCACAAACATAGTGTCACAAACGCTAGATTACTGCTATAAACACAGTGTCACAGACACTAGACTGTTGCCAAAAATAGTGTCACAGACACTAGATTGTGCAACAAACACAGTGTGACAGACACTAGACTGCTGCCACTAACACAGTGTCACAGACACTAGATTACTACCACTAACACAGTGTCACAGACACTCGATTGCTGCAACAAACATAGTGTCACAGACACAAGATTGCTGTCACAAACACAAAGTAAGACACTAAATTGCTGACACAAACACAGTGTCACAGACACAAGATTGCTGCCACACAGTGTTAGAGACACTAGACTACTGCCACAAACTGTCACAGACACTAGATTGTTGTCACAAACTGTAACAGACACTAGATTCCTGCCATTAACTGTCACACACTACATTGCTACCACAACGAAAGTGTGATAGACACTAAACTGCTGCCACTAACACAGTGTCTCAGACACAAGATTGCTGCCACAAACACACGGTCACAGACACTTGATTGCTGCTACAGACACAGTGTCACAGACTCAAGATTGCTGCCACAAACTCAATTTCAAACACTAGATTGCGGCCACAAACACAGTGTCACAGACACTAGATTGCTGCCACAAACAGTGTCACAGACACTAGATTGCTGCCACAAACAGTGTCACAGACACTAAATTGCTGCCACGAACTATCACACACTAGATTGCTGCCACAAACACAGTGTGATAGATACTAGATTGCTGCTACAAACACAGTGACATATCCACTAGATTGCTACCACAAACAGTGTCACAGACACTAGATTGCTGCCACAAACACAATGTCACAGACACAAGATAACTGCCATAAACACAGAGTTACAGACACTAGATTGCTGCCACAAACACAATATCACAGACACTAGATATCTGCCACAAACAGAGTCACAGACACAAGATTGCTGCCATAAACACAATGTCACAGACACTCTATTGCTGCCACAAACAGTGTCAAAGACACTAGACTGCTGCCATAAACACAATGTCACAGAAACTACATTGCTGCCACAAACAGTGTAACAGAAACTAGATTGCTGCCCAAAACTGTCACAGACACAAGATTGCTGCCATAAACACAGTGTCACCGACAGTAGATTCCTGCTACAAATACAGTGTCACAGACACTAGATTTCTGCCACAAACACAATGTCACAGACACTAGATTGCTTCCACAAACAGTGTCGCAAACACTAGACTGCTGCCACAAACACAATGTCTCTGACACTAGATTGCTGCCATAAACACAGTGTAACAGACACTAGATTTGTGCCACAAATACAATGTCAGACACAAGATTGTTTCCACAAACAGTGTCACAAACACTAGATTGCTGTCATAAACACAGTGTCACAAACACTAGATTGCTGCCACAAACAGAGTCACAAACACTAGATAGCTGCCATAAACACAGTGTCACAAATACTAGATTGCTGCCACAAACACAGTGTCACAGACACTAGACTGTTGCCACAAATAGTGTCACAGACACTAGATTGTGCAACAAACACAGTGTGACAGACACTAGACTGCTGCCACTAACACAGTGTAATAGATACTAGATTACTGCCACTAACACAGTGTCACAGACACTCGATTGCTGCAACAAACATAGTGTCACAGACACAAGATTGCTGCCACAAACACAATGTAAGACATTAGATTGCTGCCACAAACACAGTGTCACAGACACAAGATTGCTGCCACACAGTGTTAGAGACACTATATTGCTGCCACAAACTGTCACAGACACTTGATTTGTGCCACAAACACAGTGTCACAGAAACTAAAATGATGTAACAAAGACAATGTGACATATACTAGACTGCTGCCACAAACACAGTGTCACAGACACTAGATTGCTGTCAAATTAGTGTCACAGACACTAGACTGCTGCCACAAACACAATGTCAGACACTAGATTGCTGCCACAAACAGTGTCACAAACACTAGATTGCTGCCATAAACACAGTGTCACAAACACTAGATTTTTGCTACAAACACAATGTCACAGAAACTAGATTGATGCTACAAACACAACGCGACAGATACTAGACTGCCGCCACAAACACAGTGTCACACACACTAGATTCCTGAAGCAAACACAATGTCACAGACACAAGATTGCTTCCATAAACAAAGTGTCACAGACATTAGATTGCTGCCATAAACACAGTGTCACAGACACTAGATTCCTGCCACAAACACAAAGTAACAAACACTAGATATCTGCCACAAACAGAGTCACAGATACTAGATTGCTGCTACAAACACAGTGTCACAGACACTAGATTACTGCAACAAACACAATGTCACAGACACTAGTTTGCTGCCCCAAACAGTATCACAGACACTAAATTGCTGCCATAAACACAAGGTAGGTCGCAGAAACTAGATTGATGCCACAAACACAATGTGACAAATACTAGACTGCTGCCACAAACACAGTATCGCAGACACTGGATTGCTGAAGCAAACACAATGTCACAGACACTAGATTGCTGCCATAAACACAATGTCACAGACACTAGATTGCTACCATAAACAGTGTCACAGACACTAGTTTGCTGCCAAAAACACAATGTCAGAAACTAGATTGCTGCCACAAACATAGTGTCTAAGACAATAGATTGCTGCCACAAACAAAGTGTCACAGACACTAGGTTGCTGCCACAAACACAATGTCACAGGCACTAGATTGCTGCCACGAACACAATGTCACAGACACTAGATTGCTGCCACTAACACAATGTCAGAAACTAGATTGCTGCCACAAACATAGTGTCTAAGACACTAGATTGCTGCCACAAACGCAATGTCACAGATTCTAGGTTTCTGCCACAAACAGTGTCACAGACACTTGATTGCTGTCATAAACACAGTGTCACAATTACTAGATTGCTGCAAGAAACACAATGTCATAGGAACTAGATTGATGCCACAAACACAATGTGACAAATACTAGACTGCTGCCACAAACACAGTATCACAGACATTAGATTGCTGCCACAAACAGTGTCAGAGACACTAGATTGTTGCAACAAACAAAGTGTCAAAGACTCAAGATTGCTGCCACAAACACAATTTCAGACACTAGATTGCGGCCACAAACACAGTGTCACAGCAGTAGATTGCTGCCACAAACAGTGTCACAGACACTAGATTGCTGCCACAAACAGTGTCACAGACACTAAATTGCTGCCACAAACTATCACACACTAGATTGCTGCCACAAACAGTGTGATAGATACTAGATTGCTGCTACAAACAGTGACATATCCACTAGATTGCTGCCACAAACAGTGTCACAAACACTAGATTGCTGCCACAAACGCAATGTCACAGACACAAGATTACTGCCATAAACACAGTGTTACAGACACTAGATTGCTGCCACAAACACAATATCACAGACACTAGATATCTGCCACAAACAGAGTCACAGACACAAGATTGCTGCCACAAACACAATGTCAAAGACACTATATTGCTGCCACAAACAGTGTCAAAGACACTAGATTGCTGCCATAAACACAATGTCACAGAAACTACATTGCTGCCACAAACAGTGTAACAGAAACTAGATTGCTGCCCAGATGTCACAGATACAAGATTGCTGCCAAAAACACTGTCACCGACAGTAGATTACTGCTACAAATACAGTGTCACAGACACTAGATTTCTGCCACAAACACAATGTGACAGACACGAGATTGCTGCCACAAACAGTGTCACAGACACTAGACAGCTGCTACAAACACAATGTCCCTGACACTAGATTGCTGCCATAAACACAGTGTAACAGACACTAGATTTGTGCCACAAATACAATGTCAGACACTAGATTGCTGCCACAAACAGTGTCACAAACACTAGATTGCTGTCATAAACACAGTGTCACAAACACTAGATTGCTGCCATAAACATAGTGTCACAGACACTAGACTGCTGCTACAAATACAATGTGACAGACACTAGATATCTGCCACAAACAGGGTCACAGAAACTAGATTGCTGCCACAAACATAGTGTCACAAATGCTAGATTACTGCTATAAACACAGTGTCACAGACACTAGACTGCTGCCACAAACACAATTTCACAGACATTAGATTTCTGCCCCAAACAGTGTCACAGGCACTAAATTGCTGCCATAAACACATTGTCACAGACACGAGATTGCTGCCACAAAGTGGAACAGACACTAGATTGCTGCCCCAAACTGTCATAGACACAAGATTGCTGCCACAAACACAGTGTCAATAACTCTAGATTACTGCTACAAACACAGTATCACAAACACTAGATCTTAGCCACATACACATTGTCACAGACACAATAGTACTGCCACAAACAGAGTCACAAACACTAGATTGCTGCCATAAACATTGTGTCACAAATACTAGATTGCTGCCACAAACACAGTGTCAATAACTCTAGATTACTGCTACAAACACAGTGTCACAAACACTAGATCTTAGCCACATACACATTGTCACAGACACAATAGTACTGCCACAAACAGAGTCACAAACACTAGATTGCTGCCATAAACATTGTGTCACAAATACTAGATTGCTGCCACAAACACAGTGTCACAGACACTAGACTGTTGCCACAAATAGTGTCACAGACACTAGATTGTGCAACAAACACAGTGTGACAGACACTAGACTGCTGCCACTAACACAGTGTCACAGACACTAGATTACTACCACTAACACAGTGTCACAGACACTCGATTGCTGCAACAAACATAGTGTCACAGACACAAGATTGCTGTCACAAACACAAAGTAAGACACTAAATTGCTGACACAAACACAGTGTCACAGACACAAGATTGCTGCCACACAGTGTTAGAGACACTAGACTACTGCCACAAACTGTCACAGACACTAGATTGTTGTCACAAACTGTAACAGACACTAGATTCCTGCCATTAACTGTCACACACTACATTGCTACCACAACGAAAGTGTGATAGACACTAAACTGCTGCCACTAACACAGTGTCTCAGACACAAGATTGCTGCCACAAACACACGGTCACAGACACTTGATTGCTGCTACAGACACAGTGTCACAGACTCAAGATTGCTGCCACAAACTCAATTTCAAACACTAGATTGCGGCCACAAACACAGTGTCACAGACACTAGATTGCTGCCACAAACAGTGTCACAGACACTAGATTGCTGCCACAAACAGTGTCACAGACACTAAATTGCTGCCACGAACTATCACACACTAGATTGCTGCCACAAACACAGTGTGATAGATACTAGATTGCTGCTACAAACACAGTGACATATCCACTAGATTGCTACCACAAACAGTGTCACAGACACTAGATTGCTGCCACAAACACAATGTCACAGACACAAGATAACTGCCATAAACACAGAGTTACAGACACTAGATTGCTGCCACAAACACAATATCACAGACACTAGATATCTGCCACAAACAGAGTCACAGACACAAGATTGCTGCCATAAACACAATGTCACAGACACTCTATTGCTGCCACAAACAGTGTCAAAGACACTAGATTGCTGCCATAAACACAATGTCACAGAAACTACATTGCTGCCACAAACAGTGTAACAGAAACTAGATTGCTGCCCAAAACTGTCACAGACACAAGATTGCTGCCATAAACACAGTGTCACCGACAGTAGATTCCTGCTACAAATACAGTGTCACAGACACTAGATTTCTGCCACAAACACAATGTCACAGACACTAGATTGCTTCCACAAACAGTGTCGCAAACACTAGACTGCTGCCACAAACACAATGTCTCTGACACTAGATTGCTGCCATAAACACAGTGTAACAGACACTAGATTTGTGCCACAAATACAATGTCAGACACAAGATTGTTTCCACAAACAGTGTCACAAACACTAGATTGCTGTCATAAACACAGTGTCACAAACACTAGATTGCTGCCACAAACAGAGTCACAAACACTAGATAGCTGCCATAAACACAGTGTCACAAATACTAGATTGCTGCAACAAACACAGGGTCACAGACACTAGACTGTTGCCACAAATAGTGTCACAGACACTAGATTGTGCAACAAACACAGTGTGACAGACACTAGACTGCTGCCACTAACACAGTGTAATAGATACTAGATTACTGCCACTAACACAGTGTCACAGACACTCGATTGCTGCAACAAACATAGTGTCACAGACACAAGATTGCTGCCACAAACACAATGTAAGACATTAGATTGCTGCCACAAACACAGTGTCACAGACACAAGATTGCTGCCACACAGTGTTAGAGACACTATATTGCTGCCACAAACTGTCACAGACACTTGATTTGTGCCACAAACACAGTGTCACAGAAACTAAAATGATGTAACAAAGACAATGTGACATATACTAGACTGCTGCCACAAACACAGTGTCACAGACACTAGATTGCTTAAGCCAACACAATGTCACAGACACTAGATTGCTGCCATAAACACAGTGTCACAGACACAAGATTGCTGCCACAATCACAATGTCAGAGACACTAGATTGCTGCCACAATCACAATGTCAGAGACACTAGATATCTGCTACAAACACAGTGTCACAGACACTAGATTACTGCCACAAACACAGGGTCACAGACACTAGATTATTGCCACAAACACAATGTCACAGACACTAGATTGCTGCCACAAACAGTGTCACAGACACTAGATTGCTGCCATAAAATCAATGTCACAGACACTAGATTGCTGCCACAAAGTACATCAGAGACTAGATTAGTGACCCAAACTGTCACAGACACAAGATTGTTGCCACAAACACAGTGTCACTGACACAAGATTACTGCTACAAACACAGTGTCACAGACACTAGATCTCTGCCACAAACAGAATGTCACATATGCTAGATTGCTGCTACAAACACATTGTTAGAGATCATAGATTTTTGCCACAAATACAGTGTCACAGACACTAGATTGCTGCCACAATAAGTGTCACAGACACTAGACTGCTGCCACAAACACAATGTCAGACACTAGATTGCTGCCACAAACAGTGTCACAAACACTAGATTGCTGCCATAAACATTGTGTCACAAATACTAGATTGCTGCCACAAACACAGTGTCACAGAAACTAGATTGATGCTACAAACACAATGTGACAGATACTAGACTGCTGCCACAAACACAGTGTCACACACACTAGATTCCTGAAGCAAACACAATGTCACAGACACAAGATTGCTGCCATAAACAAAGTGTCACAGACATTAGATTGCTCTCATAAACACAGTGTCACAGACACTAGATTGCTGCCACAAACACAAAGTAACAGACACTAGATATCTGGCACAAACAGAATCCCAGATACGAGATTGCTGCTACAAACACAGTGTCACAGACACTAGATTACTGCAACAAACACAAACACTAGGTTTTTGCTACAAAAACAATGTCACAGAAACTAGATTGATGCTACAAACACAATGTGACAGATACTAGACTGCTGCCACAAACACAGTGTCACACACACTAGATTCCTGAAGAAAACACAATGTCACAGACACAAGATTGCTGCCATAAACAAAGTGTCACAGGCACTAGATTGCTGCCATAAACACAGTGTCACAGACACTAGATTGCTGCCACAAACACCAAGTTACAGACACTAGATATCTGCAACAAACAGAGTCACAGATACTAGATTGCTGCTACAAACACAGTGTCACAAATACTAGATTGCTGCTACAAACACAGTGTCACAGACACTAGATTTGTGCAACAAACACAGTGTCACAGAAACTAAAATGATGTAACAAAGACAATGTGACATATACTAGACTGCTGCCACAAACACAGTTTCACAGACACTAGATTGCTAAAGCTAACACAATGTCATAGACACTAGATTGCTGCCATAAACACAGTGTCACAGACACTAGATTGCTGCCACAATCACAATGTCAGAGACACTAGATATCTGCTACAAACAGTGTCACAGACACTAGATTACTGCCACAAACACAGGTTCACAGACACTAGATACTTGCCACAAACACAATGTGACAGACACAAGATTGCTGCCACAAACAGTGTCACCGACACTAGATTGCTGCCATAAAATCAATGTCACAGACACTAGATTGCTGCCACAAAGTAGATCAAAGACTAGATTAGTGACCCAAACTGTCACAGACACAAGATTGTTGCCACAAACACAGTGTCACTGACACAAGATTGCTGCTACAAACACAGTGTCACAGACACTAGATCTCTGCCACAAACAGAATGTCACATACACTAGATTGCTGCTACAAACACATTGTAAGAGAAACTAGATTTTTGCCACAAATACAGTGTCACAAACACTAGATTGCTGCCAGAATTAGTGTCACAGACGCTAGACTGCTGCCACAAACACAATGTCAGACACTAGATTGCTGCCACAAACAGTGTCACAAACACTAGATTGCTGCCATAAACACAGTGTCACAAACACTAGATTCCTGAAGAAAACACAATGTCACAGACACAAGATTGCTGCCATAAACAAAGTGTCAAAGACACTAACTTGCTGCCATAAACACAGTGTCACAGACACTAGATTGCTGCCACAAACACAAAGTAACAGACACTAGATATCTGCGACAACAGAGTCACAGATACTAGATTGCTGCTACAAACACAGTGTCATAGACACTAGGTTTGCTGCCACAAACACAATGTCACAGACACTAGTTTGCTGCCCCAAACAGTGTCACAGACACTAAATTGCTGCCATAAACACATTGTCACAGACATGAGATTGCTGCCACAAAGTTGAACAGACACTACATTGCTGCCCCAAATTGTCACAGACACAAGATTGCTGCCACAAACACAGTGTCACAGACACTAGATTTCTGCTAGAAATAGTGTCAGAGACATTAGATCTCTGTCACAAACACAATGTCACAGACACAAGATTGCTGCCACAAAGTAGATCAGAGACTAGATTAGTGACCCAAACTGTCACAGACACAAGATTGCTGCCACAAACACAATGTAACTGTCACAAGATTACTGCTACAAACACAGTGTCACATACGCTAGATTGCTGTTACAAACACATTGTTAGAGAAACTAGATTTCTGCCACAAATACAGTGTCAGAGACACTAGATTGCTGCCAGAATTAGTGTCACAGACACTAGACTGCTGCCACAAACACAATGTCAGACACTAGATTGTTGCCACAAACAGTGTCACAAACACTAGATTGCTGCCATAAACACAGTGTCACAAACACTAGATTCCTGAAGAAAACACAATGTCACAGACACAAGATTGCTGCCATAAACAAAGTGTCAAAGACACTAGATTGCTGCCATAAACACAGTGTCACAGACACTAGATTGCTGCCACAAACACAAAGTAACAGACACTAGATATCTGCGACAACAGAGTCACAGATACTAGATTGCTGCTACAAACACAGTGTCACAGACACTAGGTTTGCTGCCACAAACACAATGTCACAGACACTAGTTTGCTGCCCCAAACAGTGTCACAGACACTAAATTGCTGCCATAAACACATTGTCACAGACATGAGATTGCTGCCACAAAGTGGAGCAGACACTACATTGCTGCCCCAAATTGTCACAGACACAAGATTGCTGCCACAAACACAGTGTCACAGACACTAGAGTTTTGCTAGAAATAGTGTCAGAGACATTAGATCTCTGTCACAAACACAATGTCACAGACACTAGATTGCTGCCACAAAGTGTCACAGACACTATATTGCTGCCACAAACACAATGTCACAGACACTAGATTGGTGCCATAAACACAGTGTCACAGACAGTAGATTCCAATTACAAACACAATATCAGACACTAGATTGCTGCCACAAACAAAATGTTACAGACACTAGATTCCGGCCACAAACACAATGTCAGACACTAGATTGCTGTCACAAGCACAGTGTCACAGAAAGGAGATTCCAGTTACAAACACAATATCAGACACTAGATTGCTGCCACAAACAAAATGTCACAGACACTAGATTCCGGCCACAAACACAATGTCAGACACTAGATTGCTGCCACAAACACAGTGTAACAGAGACTAGATTGCTGCCAAGAACAGTGTCACAGACACTAGATTGCTGCCATAAACAGCGTCACAAACACTAGATTGCTGCTACATACACAATGTCACAGAAACTAGATTATGGCCACAAACACAGTGTCACAGACACTAGATTGCCGCCACAAACACAATGTCACAGACACTAGATTGCTGCCACAAACAGACAGTGTCAAAGACACTACACTGCTACCACAAATACTAGATTGCTGCCATAAACACAGTGTCATAAACTCTAGATTGCTGCTACAAACACAAGGTCACAGAAACTAGATTGATGCCACAAACACAATGTGACAAATACTAGACTGCTGCCACAAACACAGTGTCACAGACACTGGATTGCTGAAGCAAACACAGTGTCAAATACACTAGATTGCTGCCATAAACACAATGTCACAGACACTACATTGCTGCCATAAACAGTGTCACATACACTAGTTTGCTGCCACAAACACAATGTCTGAAACTAGATTGCTGCCACAAACACAATGTGACAAATACTAGACTGCTGCCACAAACACAGTATCACAGACACGGGATTGCTGAAGCAAACACAAAGTCACAGGCACTAGATTGCCACCATAAACACAATGTCACAGACACTACATTGCTGCCATAAACAGTGTCACATACACTAGTTTGCTGCCACAAACACAATGTCTGAAACTAGATTGCTGCCACAAACAATGTCTAAGACAATAGATTGCTGCCATAAAAAACAGTGTCTCAGACACTAGATTTGTGCCACAATTACAATGTCAGACACTAGATTGCTGCCACAAATAGTGTCACAAACACTAGATTGCTGCCATAAACATAGTGTCACAAACACTAGATTGCTGCTACAAACACAAGGTCACAGAAACTAGATTGATGCCACAAACACAATGTGACAAATACTAGCCTGCTGCCACAAACACAGTATCGCAGACATGGGATTGCTGAAGCAAACACAATGTCACAGACACTAGATTGCTACCATAAACAGTGTCACAGACACTAGTTTGCTGCCACAAACACAATGTCAGAAACTAGATTGCTGCCACAAACATAGTGTTTAAGACAATAGATTGCTGCCACAAACAGTGTCACAGACACTAGGTTGCTGATACAAACACAATGTTACAGGCACTGAATGCTGCCCCAAACAGTGTCACAGACACTAAATTGCTGCCATAAACACATTGTCACAGACATGAGATTGCTGCCACAAAGTGGAGCAGACACTACATTGCTGCCCCAAATTGTCACAGACACAAGATTGCTGCCACAAACACAGTGTCACAGACACTAGATTTTTGCTAGAAATAGTGTCGGAGACATTAGATCTCTGTCACAAACACAATGTCAGACACTAGATTGCTGCCACAAACACAGTGTAACAGAGACTAGATTGCTGCCAAGAACAGTGTCACAGACACTAGATTGCTGCCATAAACAGCGTCACAAACACTAGATTGCTGCTACATACACAATGTCACAGAAACTAGATTATGGCCACAAACACAGTGTCACAGACACTAGATTGCCGCCACAAACACAATGTCACAGACACTAGATTGCTGCCACAAACAGACAGTGTCAAAGACACTACACTGCTACCACAAATACTAGATTGCTGCCATAAACACAGTGTCATAAACTCTAGATTGCTGCTACAAACACAAGGTCACAGAAACTAGATTGATGCCACAAACACAATGTGACAAATACTAGACTGCTGCCACAAACACAGTGTCACAGACACTGGATTGCTGAAGCAAACACAGTGTCAAATACACTAGATTGCTGCCATAAACACAATGTCACAGACACTACATTGCTGCCATAAACAGTGTCACATACACTAGTTTGCTGCCACAAACACAATGTCTGAAACTAGATTGCTGCCACAAACACAATGTGACAAATACTAGACTGCTGCCACAAACACAGTATCACAGACACGGGATTGCTGAAGCAAACACAAAGTCACAGGCACTAGATTGCCACCATAAACACAATGTCACAGACACTACATTGCTGCCATAAACAGTGTCACATACACTAGTTTGCTGCCACAAACACAATGTCTGAAACTAGATTGCTGCCACAAACAATGTCTAAGACAATAGATTGCTGCCATAAAAAACAGTGTCTCAGACACTAGATTTGTGCCACAATTACAATGTCAGACACTAGATTGCTGCCACAAATAGTGTCACAAACACTAGATTGCTGCCATAAACATAGTGTCACAAACACTAGATTGCTGCTACAAACACAAGGTCACAGAAACTAGATTGATGCCACAAACACAATGTGACAAATACTAGCCTGCTGCCACAAACACAGTATCGCAGACATGGGATTGCTGAAGCAAACACAATGTCACAGACACTAGATTGCTACCATAAACAGTGTCACAGACACTAGTTTGCTGCCACAAACACAATGTCAGAAACTAGATTGCTGCCACAAACATAGTGTTTAAGACAATAGATTGCTGCCACAAACAGTGTCACAGACACTAGGTTGCTGATACAAACACAATGTTACAGGCACTGAATGCTGCCCCAAACAGTGTCACAGACACTAAATTGCTGCCATAAACACATTGTCACAGACATGAGATTGCTGCCACAAAGTGGAGCAGACACTACATTGCTGCCCCAAATTGTCACAGACACAAGATTGCTGCCACAAACACAGTGTCACAGACACTAGATTTTTGCTAGAAATAGTGTCGGAGACATTAGATCTCTGTCACAAACACAATGTCACAGACACTAGATTGCTGCCACAAAGTGTCACAGACACTATATTGCTGCCACAAACACAATGTCACAGACACTAGATTGGTGCCATAAACACAGTGTCACAGACAGTAGATTCCAATTACAAACACAATATCAGACACTAGATTGCTGCCACAAACAAAATGTTACAGACACTAGATTCCGGCCACAAACACAATGTCAGACACTAGATTGCTGTCACAAGCACAGTGTCACAGAAAGGAGATTCCAGTTACAAACACAATATCAGACACTAGATTGCTGCCACAAACAGAGTGTCACAGACACTATATTCTGGTTACAAACACAATATCAGACACTAGATTGCTGCCACAAACAAAATGTCACAGACACTAGATTCCAGCCACAAACACAATGTCAGACATTGCTGCCAAGAACAGTGTCACAGACACTAGATTGCTGCCATAAACAGCGTCACAAATACTAGATTGCTGCTACAAACACAATGTCACAGAAACTAGATTATGGCCACAAACACAGTGTCACAGACACTAGATTGCCGCCACAAACACAATGTCACAGACACTAGATTGCTGCCACAAACAGACAGTGTCAAGACACTACACTGCTACCACAAATACTAGATTGCTGCCATAAACACAGTGTCATAAACTCTAGATTGCTGCTACAAACACAAGGTCACAGAAACTAGATTGATGCCACAAACACAATGTGACAAATACTAGACTGCTGCCACAAACACAGTGTCACAGACACTGGATTGCTGAAGCAAACATAGTGTCAAAGACACTAGATTGCTGCCATAAACACAATGTCACAGACACTACATTGCTGCCATAAACAGTGTCACATACACTAGTTTGCTGCTACAAACACAATGTCTGAAACTAGATTGCTGCCACAAACAATGTCTAAGACAATGGATTGCTGCCATAAAAAACAGTGTCTCAGACACTAGATTTGTGCCACAATTACAATGTCAGACACTAGATTGCTGCCACAAATAGTGTCACAAACACTAGATTGCTGCCATAAACACAGTGTCACAAACACTAGATTGCTGCTACAAACACAAGGTCACAGAAACTAGATTGATGCCACAAACACAATGTGACAAATACTAGCCTGCTGCCACAAACACAGTATCGCAGACACGGGATTGCTGAAGCAAACACAATGTCACAGACACTAGATTGCTGCCATTAACACAATGTCACAGACACTAGATTGCTACCATAAACAGTGTCACAGACACTAGTTTGCTGCCACAAACACAATGTCAGAAACTAGATTGCTGCCACAAACATAGTGTTTAAGACAATAGATTGCTGCCACAAACAAAGTGTCACAGAAACTAGGTTGCTGCTACAAACACAATGTTACAGGCACTAGATTGCTGCCCCTTACACAATGTCAGAAACTAGATTGCTGCCACAAACATAGTGTCTAAGACAATAGATTGCTACCACAAACACAGTGTCACAGACACTAGATTGCTGCCACAAACACAATGTCACAGACTCTAGGTTTCTGCCGCAAACAGTGTCACAGACACTTGATTGCTGTCATAAATACAGTGTCACAATTACAAGATTGCTGCTACAAACACAATGTCATAGGAACTAGATTGATGCCACAAAAACAATGTGACAAATACTAGACTGCTGCCACAAACACAGTATCACAGACATTAGATTGCTTCCACAAACAGTGTCACAGACACTAGATTGTTGCCACAAACACAGTGTCACAGATCCTAGATTGCTGCCACAAAAACAGATTCACAGTCATTAGATGGCTGCCACAAATACAGTGTCAAAGACACTAGATTGCTGCTACAAACACGGTGTAGCAGACACTAGTTTGCACAATGTCAGAAACTACATTGCTGCCACAAACATAGTGTCTAAGACAATAGATTGCTGCCATAAAATACAGTGTCTCAGACACTAGATTTGTGCCACAATTACAATGTCAGACACTAGATTGCTGCCACAAAAAGTGTCACAAACACTAGATTGCTGCTACAAACACAAGGTCACAGAAACTAGATTGATGCCACAAACACAATGTGACAAATACTAGACTGCTGCCACAAACACAGTATCACAGACACTGGATTGCTGAAGCAAACACAAAGTCACAGGCACTAGATTGCCACCATAAACACAATGTCACAGACACTACATTGCTGCCATAAACAGTGTCACATACACTAGTTTGCTGCCACAAACACAATGTCTGAAACTAGATTGATGCCACAAACACAATGTGACAAATACTAGACTGCTGCCACAAACACAGTATCACAGACACGGGATTGCTGAAGCAAACACAAAGTCACAGGCACTAGATTGCTGCCATAAACAGACAATGTCAAAGACACTACACTGCTACCACAAATACTAGATTGCTGCCATAAACACAGTGTCATAAACTCTAGATTGCTGCTACAAACACAAGGTCACAGAAACTAGATTGATGCCACAAACACAATGTGACAAATACTAGACTGCTGCCACAAACACAGTGTCACAGACACTACATTGCTGCCATAAACAGTGTCACATACACTAGTTTGCTGCTACAAACACAATGTCTGAAACTAGATTGCTGCCACAAACAATGTCTAAGACAATGGATTGCTGCCATAAAAAACAGTGTCTCAGACACTAGATTTGTGCCACAATTACAATGTCAGACACTAGATTGCTGCCACAAATAGTGTCACAAACACTAGATTGCTGCCATAAACACAGTGTCACAAACACTAGATTGCTGCTACAAACACAAGGTCACAGAAACTAGATTGATGCCACAAACACAATGTGACAAATACTAGCCTGCTGCCACAAACACAGTATCGCAGATACGGGATTGCTGAAGCAAACACAATGTCACAGACACTAGATTGCTGCCATTAACACAATGTCACAGACACTAGATTGCTACCATAAACAGTGTCACAGACACTAGTTTGCTGCCACAAACACAATGTCAGAAACTAGATTGCTGCCACAAACATAGTGTTTAAGACAATAGATTGCTGCCACAAACAAAGTGTCACAGAAACTAGGTTGCTGCTACAAACACAATGTTACAGGCACTAGATTGCTGCCCCTTACACAATGTCAGAAACTAGATTGCTGCCACAAACATAGTGTCTAAGACAATAGATTGCTACCACAAACACAGTGTCACAGACACTAGATTGCTGCCACAAACACAATGTCACAGACTCTAGGTTTCTGCCGCAAACAGTGTCACAGACACTTGATTGCTGTCATAAATACAGTGTCACAATTACAAGATTGCTGCTACAAACACAATGTCATAGGAACTAGATTGATGCCACAAAAACAATGTGACAAATACTAGACTGCTGCCACAAACACAGTATCACAGACATTAGATTGCTTCCACAAACAGTGTCACAGACACTAGATTGTTGCCACAAACACAGTGTCACAGATCCTAGATTGCTGCCACAAAAACAGATTCACAGTCATTAGATTGCTGCCACAAATACAGTGTCAAAGACACTAGATTGCTGCTACAAACACGGTGTAGCAGACACTAGTTTGCACAATGTCAGAAACTACATTGCTGCCACAAACATAGTGTCTAAGACAATAGATTGCTGCCATAAAATACAGTGTCTCAGACACTAGATTTGTGCCACAATTACAATGTCAGACACTAGATTGCTGCCACAAAAAGTGTCACAAACACTAGATTGCTGCTACAAACACAAGGTCACAGAAACTAGATTGATGCCACAAACACAATGTGACAAATACTAGACTGCTGCCACAAACACAGTATCACAGACACTGGATTGCTGAAGCAAACACAAAGTCACAGGCACTAGATTGCCACCATAAACACAATGTCACAGACACTACATTGCTGCCATAAACAGTGTCACATACACTAGTTTGCTGCCACAAACACAATGTCTGAAACTAGATTGATGCCACAAACACAATGTGACAAATACTAGACTGCTGCCACAAACACAGTATCACAGACACGGGATTGCTGAAGCAAACACAAAGTCACAGGCACTAGATTGCTGCCATAAACAGTGTCACATACACTAGTTTGCTGCCACAAACACAATGTCTGAAACTAGATTGCTGCCACAAACAATGTCTAAGACAATAGATTGCTGCCATAAAAAACAGTGTCTCAGACACTAGATTTGTGCCACAATTACAATGTCAGACACTAGATTGCTGCCACAAATAGTGTCATAAACACTAGATTGCTGCCATAAACATAGTGTCACAAACACTAGATTGCTGCTACAAACACAAGGTCACAGAAACTAGATTGATGCCACAAACTCAATGTGACAAATACTAGCCTGCTGCCACAAACACAGTATCGCAGACATGGGATTGCTGAAGCAAACACAATGTCACAGACACTAGATTGCTGCCATTAACACAATGTCACAGACACTAGATTGCTACCATAAACAGTGTCACAGACACTAGTTTGCTGCCACAAACACAATGTCAGAAACTAGATTGCTGCCACAAACATAGTGTTTAAGACAATAGATTGCTGCCACAAACAAAGTGTCACAGACACTAGGTTGCTGATACAAACACAATGTTACAGGCACTAGATTGCTGCCCCAAACAGTGTCACAGACACTAAATTGCTGCCATAAACACATTGTCACAGACATGAGATTGCTGCCACAAAGTGGAGCAGACACTACATTGCTGCCCCAAATTGTCACAGACACAAGATTGCTGCCACAAACACAGTGTCACAGACACTAGATTTTTGCTAGAAATAGTGTCAGAGACATTAGATCTCTGTCACAAACACAATGTCACAGACACTAGATTGCTGCCACAAAGTGTCACAGACACTATATTGCTGCCACAAACACAATGTCACAGACACTAGATTGGTGCCATAAACACAGTGTCACAGACAGTAGATTCCAATTACAAACACAATATCAGACACTAGATTGCTGCCACAAACAAAATGTTACAGACACTAGATTCCGGCCACAAACACAATGTCAGACACTAGATTGCTGTCACAAGCACAGTGTCACAGAAAGGAGATTCCAGTTACAAACACAATATCAGACACTAGATTGCTGCCACAAACAAAATGTCACAGACACTAGATTCCGGCCACAAACACAATGTCAGACACTAGATTGCTGCCACAAACACAGTGTAACAGAGGCTAGATTGCTGCCAAGAACAGTGTCACAGACACTAGATTGCTGCCATAAACAGCGTCACAAACACTAGATTGCTGCTACAAACACAATGTCACAGAAACTAGATTATGGCCACAAACACAGTGTCACAGACACTAGATTGCCGCCACAAACACAATGTCACAGACACTAGATTGCTGCCACAAACAGACAGTGTCAAAGACACTACACTGCTACCACAAATACTAGATTGCTGCCATAAACACAGTGTCATAAACTCTAGATTGCTGCTACAAACACAAGGTCACAGAAACTAGATTGATGCCACAAACACAATGTGACAAATACTAGACTGCTGCCACAAACACAGTGTCACAGACACTGGATTGCTGAAGCAAACACAGTGTCAAAGACACTAGATTGCTGCCCATAAACACAATGTCACAGACACTACATTGCTGCCATAAACAGTGTCACATACACTAGTTTGCTGCTACAAACACAATGTCTGAAACTACATTGCTGCCACAAACAATGTCTAAGACAATGGATTGCTGCCATAAAAAACAGTGTCTCAGACACTAGATTTGTGCCACAATTACAATGTCAGACACTAGATTGCTGCCACAAATAGTGTCACAAACACTAGATTGCTGCCATAAACACAGTGTCACAAACACTAGATTGCTGCTACAAACACAAGGTCACAGAAACTAGATTGATGCCACAAACACAATGTGACAAATACTAGCCTGCTGCCACAAACACAGTATCGCAGACACGGGATTGCTGAAGCAAACACAATGTCACAGACACTAGATTGCTGCCATTAACACAATGTCACAGACACTAGATTGCTACCATAAACAGTGTCACAGACACTAGTTTGCTGCCACAAACACAATGTCAGAAACTAGATTGCTGCCACAAACATAGTGTTTAAGACAATAGATTGCTGCCACAAACAAAGTGTCACAGAAACTAGGTTGCTGCTACAAACACAATGTTACAGGCACTAGATTGCTGCCCCTTACACAATGTCAGAAACTAGATTGCTGCCACAAACATAGTGTCTAAGACAATAGATTGCTACCACAAACACAGTGTCACAGACACTAGATTGCTGCCACAAACACAATGTCACAGACTCTAGGTTTCTGCCGCAAACAGTGTCACAGACACTTGATTGCTGTCATAAATACAGTGTCACAATTACAAGATTGCTGCTACAAACACAATGTCATAGGAACTAGATTGATGCCACAAAAACAATGTGACAAATACTAGACTGCTGCCACAAACACAGTATCACAGACATTAGATTGCTTCCACAAACAGTGTCACAGACACTAGATTGTTGCCACAAACACAGTGTCACAGATCCTAGATTGCTGCCACAAAAACAGATTCACAGTCATTAGATTGCTGCCACAAATACAGTGTCAAAGACACTAGATTGCTGCTACAAACACGGTGTAGCAGACACTAGTTTGCACAATGTCAGAAACTACATTGCTGCCACAAACATAGTGTCTAAGACAATAGATTGCTGCCATAAAATACAGTGTCTTAAACACTAGATTTGTGCCACAATTACAATGTCAGACACTAGATTGCTGCCACAAAAAGTGTCACAAACACTAGATTGCTGCTACAAACACAAGGTCACAGAAACTAGATTGATGCCACAAACACAATGTGACAAATACTAGACTGCTGCCACAAACACAGTATCACAGACACTAGATTGCTGAAGCAAACACAAAGTCACAGGCACTAGATTGCCACCATAAACACAATGTCACAGACACTACATTGCTGCCATAAACAGTGTCACATTCACAAGTTTGCTGCCACAAACACAATGTCTGAAACTAGATTGATGCCACAAACACAATGTGACAAATACTAGACTGCTGCCACAAACACAGTATCACAGACACGGGATTGCTGAAGCAAACACAAAGTCACAGGCACTAGATTGCCACCATAAACACAATGTCACAGACACTACATTGCTGCCATAAACAGTGTCACATACACTTGTTTGCTGCCACAAACACAATGTCTGAAACTAGATTGCTGCCACAAACAATGTCTAAGACAATAGATTGCTGCCATAAAAAACAGTGTCTCAGACACTAGATTTGTGCCACAATTACAATGTCAGACACTAGATTGCTGCCACAAATAGTGTCACAAACACTAGATTGCTGCCATAAACATAGTGTCACAAACACTAGATTGCTGCTACAAACACAAGGTCACAGAAACTAGATTGATGCCACAAACACAATGTGACAAATACTAGCCTGCTGCCACAAACACAGTATCACAGACACTGGATTGCTGAAGCAAACACAAAGTCACAGGCACTAGATTGCCACCATAAACACAATGTCACAGACACTAGATTGCTACCATAAACAGTGTCACAGACACTAGTTTGCTGCCACAAACACAATGTTAGAAACTATATTGCTGCCACAAACATAGTGTCTAAGACAATAGATTGCTGCCACAAACAAAGTGTAACAGACACTAGGTTGCTGCCACAAACACAGTGTCCCAGGCACTAGATTGCTGCCACTAACACAATGTCAGAAACTAGTTTGCTGCCACAAACAAGGTGTCCCAGTCTAGATTTGTACAGTGTGACAGACAAAAGATTGCTGCCACAAACACAGTGTCAGAGACATTAGATTGCCCGCTGTTATGTCTTGCAAAATAAAAACAGCTTTATATTGAACATGTAGTTACAGTGCTGTCATACAAGTACTATAAATAGAGAAATTATTGCATCAGTTAATTTTTTATTCTTTTATTTAAAGCTATATGTATGATTTATCTGCATGTAAAATAACATTCTACCTCTTGTTGACCCCTTGATTTAGTTAATAAATATTTGAATTGTACATGCATTCTTCTGTTGATGTTTTTACTTTAGAACTATTATGTCTGTTTTCAGAGATAGATAACCAATACTTATGATGGATCAAAACACATGGTCACCAATTGCCAAGATTTATGACCCATTAATGGTTGGTAGTATTGACACAACAGATGAAGAACCTCATGATCATGGCATTGTTAGAGCAATGAATTCCAAGTACAAACCTAATAAAGATGTTGTCGGTGATCCACATAAAACAATATTTGTTGCACGTCTAAATCCTAAAACTGCGGATGAAACTCTACATGATGAATTTTCATTTTTTGGTGAAATTAAAAATTTACGTTTAGTCAGAGATATTGTAACTGGAATCTCAAAATGCTATGCTTTTGTGGAGTATATTGATGAGAAATCAGCATATAGAGCACAGAGAGATGGAAATAAGATGGTTATTGATGGCAGTGAAATTTTTGTTGATTTTGAATTAGAAAGAAATTTGAAAGGATGGATTCCAAGAAGGTTAGGTGGTGGTTTTGGTGGCAATAAAGAGTCTGGTCAACTCCGATTTGGTGGCAAGGACAGACCATTTAGACCACCGATAACAGGTAACTCTGATACAAGAAATAATTTTACAAGTGATCGATCAAGATTTAGAGAAGAGAGTTATAATGATAAAAGAAATGATAAATATAGTGTTAGTAAAAGGGACAAAAGAGACAGATCAAAAGATAGATCAAGTAGATCGAGAGAAAAAAGAGACAGATCAAGAGACAGAAATAAAAATAAAAAACACAACCATGATAGAGATAGAAGGAGAAGTAGATCACAAGATAAATGATGCCATAATCAAGAAAAGTCTAACTAACTTTCATACTGAGAGAGAGAGAGAGAGAGAGAGAGAGAGAGAGAGAGAGAGAGAGTTTTGGACTTTATTGTCAGTTTGATTAAGTAAGAAGGTTTATCTATTTATGTGATAAGAGGTGATACACTTTTATCAGTATTAATTAATGTTCAATCTCAGTTACTTTTTTTTGAATGGAAAATGTTTTACATATATACATTTAAAATCATAACATTTCTTGAATTTACTGTGGAAACACTTTTCAAAGTTAGTAGAAATAGAAATGATAGTTTTGCAGGCATTTAATTTAATTGATACAATATGTATAAATTGCTTTAGTAAATGTTTCTTTGGTATAAAAGGTACACAACTGCATTATTTGATGGTGTTTAATCATTCTAGGTGCAAATAAAATGAATGTTCTTCTCAGGCAATCATTGACACTCTTTAAAATTTTTATTACATTGGCTCAGTTGTAGAGTGTCTGACTTGACAGTGGGAGGTTGTTGGTTTGAACACAAGCTGCATCATTGTTACTAACCCAAGAGGCTGGTACGACGGCATCTAGTCATTTGACAACTGGATATATTCCAGTTCAAGATCTAAAGTATTTATCATGAAATCAGCTTATATATACTGTTAAAAACTTCAGTCTGTGTATATGTATATTAGGTCTTTTGACAAATAATTTTTCAAATACAAAATATCCTGCACATTAAACATTTAATCTCAAGTTATATATCAATTACAAAACACCTATCATAACCTGTTTAATCACACAGTCATTCAGTGATATACCACACATTGGTGGCTTAATAAGTTCCACACAGCCCACCGTTAGCACCTATAATACCTACACAGTCCATTGGCAAGTTAAAGTTAACAAGTTTATAATTAATCTGTTCCATGAAACTCTTTTTTTTTCTAACCACTCAATTAATTAGTCCCATCTCTGCAGTTGTTTTGCAAGTTGATTATTGTCATGGTCCTTACCAAAAAACATTTCCAATGACTACAATGTATTAAATAAACACTGTCTGAGATTTTAGAAATTAAAAATTTAAAATATCTAACCAAATAATTCAACTAGCTATGAATAGCAACATCCAGCGTACGCATTTATACAAAGTGTAAGAACTTTTAAGTTATTTACGGCAATTACAAACATTTGCAAAGAAATAATTCCTAACAAAATCACAATTTTTTTTTCATTATTAGGCCCAGAATAAATGTTAAATTATTCCTAGCACACAAATTATATCATATGATTCGATATTTCGTCAGAAAAAAAGTAAACTGTACACTGCATGTAATAATGTCATAAAACTTTGTGTGCTAGCGTGTGTGCAGATCTTTTTTTGACATCTCTTAAACTACAAAACATATTTTAATGAAAATTTTTCAGAAGTGCAGTCAAACCCTTTTAATTGCATAGCCTCCGCGATTCAAAATTATATGCGATTAACCAATATATGCGATTGAGCGGGTTTTACTGTTTTACATATATCGATACAACTCCTACACAGATGGTGTCGATGATCATACATGTAAAATAAGTAGTTGTATATTCTAGTGCGAAATAAAGAAAATTTGGTAAATTTACATCCCACAACTATAGAATAATTTTACAAAAAAAAATATGAAAATCATTTAATTGCAATCAAAAAGTGTTTGTTAGTTTTAACGCTAATAACTGCAAGGTAATTCACACCAGTTCTGATACTTCTATGCGCTTGGCGTTTAAAATTTCAACGAGGTGTACCATATGATCAAAAGCATTTTCCCCTTCTCCAGGTATAGAGATTGTAACAATATAAGATATATAAATAGTGAGAATTTTTTTATGTTTCTGTAAATGCTGTCATACGGTCATTTCTTATCTGTACAAATGTAGAAGTTACATAATCTTCTACTAAGAACAGCTAGGTGTAATCACCCCATGCTGCTTAAACCTTTTTGGATTAGATAACAAGATTTTCTATGATACTACATTTAGCTAGCAAGTGTAAATATTATAGTTAATCTTGGTTAGAATAGTTAGCGTTGATAAATATGAAACACAAATACCTAAGGTTCATTCATGTCTAAAACAAATTTCAGACTGATCGAATCATAAACCAATTTTCACCTTTTGCATTCCTCTTTTTGTAGCCGGCCATAATACAGTTTGAAAAATTGTTCTCCTAAAAAAGCAACTTATGATACGGAAACTTTGCATTGATATCAGTGACAAGAATAAACTACCGAAACTTAGTTTCAGCACATATACAAAGACGCGACGCAGTAATCTTTTGATGTTTTGAAAACTATAAATGATTAGAAGTTACAATTACTTGCTTTCAGATGAATTAGATTCTAAACCAGCATAATGTTTAAAATCTATCATTCCAGTACACAATGTTAGATATCAGATATTTTTCTGACATTTATATGTATCTTTTAAGAAAGTCACTTCAAATAGGATTTTCTAGGTATGTTTATTTATTGAAATGCCTTCAATCAGTGCATGCTAAGAACATCAACTCTAATAAAAGTCTGAACTCAAATTAAACGAATACATATCAGTAATTTAATCATTTGAACTTGATCTCCAAAATTAGTGTTCATATCTCCAGAGTAACATTTGCATTAATCAATATTCAAAAGTTAAAGATCAGAGACATTATTTGTTCCGTAGCAAAAAGTTTTCCTTATGAAATAAATAACACATAAGGTAAATTAAACATTTTTTTGGTTGAAAAATAAACATTAAAACGATGTTTTGTGTGTGTAGCATTGTTGAAAAACTTTTTGACTGGGTAGCATCGGCAATTCTGAATTTTCAGGGTGTAATTTTTTCACGAGAAAATGCTTTTTAAAAACTTACTAAATCTTAAACACATTAACAACACGTTATTATAATGTTTATATGGCTTTTATTGCTTTTCTTGTCTTGAACATCCATAACATATCTTGTACATTATATAAGCAGTGTGCATTGGACAACCAATGCAGCGTGTCTATGGCTTCTTACATAGAGGTTACATTTCGTGTCTTTCCTCTCACCTCTGTTTCTCTCTCTCCCTTTAATCTTTACTACTCTTTATATACAGCAGTGAAGATGTGTTAGTTTTCTAGGGTCACACTACATGACAAATATGGAAATGTTATATGAGATGCATATGATCAGTTCTTTACCAAATTAATTATCAAATCAACTGTTTGGCTTATGTTTTTATCTATCAAATTTTTCGGCCCCACGTGTCACTGATAAGGAATGTTTTTTCGAAAATATGCACATATGGCACATCAAAATTTAACAGGTATTTGTAAAGGTCATGTGAGCTTATGGCATGGCGCGGCGTGTGTATGTGCGTGCGTGCGTGTGTGCGTATGTTCGTGCGTCGTTAACACCTATTTTCGACTTCTCCTCCAAAACTGCTGGACAGATTTCAATGATACTTGGTCAGAAGCATATATGGGCCGGTGCAATTCAGATTTGTTCATGGCATTGCCATGGCTACCAAAACTAGGTCAAGGTGACCTAGGGGTCCAAAAATCTTAAAAATCTTCTTCTCTAAAACCAATGATGAGAGAAAAAATCTGATGTGATATTTTGCTTCTCTAGGGTCTTTAGCCTATAGTTTGTTCATTTCGTGAAATTTGGTCGAAAAATGGGGTACGCGTTTTTGCGTTTAATTTTAAAAATTTCGTAAAATGGCTTCAAATTGTTTTAACTTGACTATTTGATACTGACATGGGGTTTTCAGTTTTGACTTTTTCTTGAAATGACCTTTAAAATAGGGTCAAGGTCACAAATCAAGGTCATGACCTAATTTGTGATTTATGCAGTTTTAGGCAATTTTCTTGCAAATTTTTAGAGATATATGAATTCAAAACATTGTTAAAATGTTCAGCATGACAAAATTAAAAAAGGTACCAAGTTTCATAACTATATGATAATCCATGCAGGAGTTGTTGCCCCTGAGATGTTATTTTTGGCTTATGAATACTTAAATTGTGCATTAGCTTGAAAACTGCAAGCTTTTTGTATAGGCATGTATATTAGAATATTGTAGGTATTGGTATGACAATCATTAAGATATATGGTTCAAGGTCATATGTTAAAAGGTCAAGGTCATAGCTGCATACATATACTGAAATTGTGAATTATCTTGAAAACTGTTATCTTTTTGTATAGGCGTGTATATTAGAATATTGTAGGTATTGACATGACGATCATTTTGATATATGGATCAAGGTCATATGTTGAAAGGTCAAGGTCACAGCTGCAGAAGAAGACTTAAATTGTAATTATCTTGAAAACTAGTAACTTTTTGTATAGGCATGTATATTAAAATATTGTAGGTATTGGCCTGATGATCATTTTGATATATGGTACAAAGTCATATGTTGAAATGTCAAGGTCACATCTGCAAAAGAAGACTTAAATTGCTAATTATCTTGAAAACTATAAACTTTTTGTATAGGCATGTATATTAGAATATTGTAGGTATTGACATGGCGATCATTTTGATATATGGTTCAAGGTCACATGTTTAAAGGTCAAGGTCATAGCTGTAGAAGAAGACTGAAATTGTAAATTATCTTGAAACCATTAACATTTTGTACAAACCTGTTTATTAGAATATTGTACGTATTGATATGAAGAACATTTAGATATAAGGTTCAAGTTCACATGTTTAAAGGTCAAAATCATGGCTGCTTAACCATATGGATAATGATTTGGAAATTATTCATTGTACTATAGTTTAATCATTCATATGAGCTATTTATAAATGAAATGTGACTAGACATTTCTGATTAATTATTGCAGGATTTTCCAAATTTGAGGAATTTTGTGAACTTTTTGTAGTTAAGTTCTTTGTAAGTTTTTGGATATTTCCTCAGGTGAGCGTTAAGGCCCATGGGCCTCTTGTATATTTACTACCCCTTGAGCGGGTACCGCTGCTGATGGAGTAAACTCCCCGAGGGTATCCATAACTCAGTAGGCAGTACTTTATTCTGTCAGAAAATATATCATTTAGCAAAATTTTCTGCCATGTTAATTTTTGAAATTTATTTCAAACTAAGGTTTTTTCCCGCATGCAAAGCATTTCTTAGCTGGATTTGGATTCATCTTATTTTGGAACTTTAGATTCAAAATAATTTTTAACTGATTGACTACTGTGTTTTATCTTTCAACGTTTTTGGCCTCTAGTGTCACTGATGAGGAATGATTTTCCGAAATGTGCATATATGTGCAAATACAAAATTTCACAGGTATTTGTGTTATATGGTTAAATGGATTAGAACACAAACACTTCAATCTATAAATTTTTGACACTAGCATTGTACCGATGTTGATCTGACATGATACAAGATGATGTACAAACTGAAAAAGCATCTTTAGGGATTCGCAAAGTCTCTATAAATCTGCCTTGACTATCCTTGTTTCAGATAGGTTATATTTTCTTAAAATTTGCGTTTCATGGACTATGATGAAAAATAATTTTTTATCGGTCTTATTGCTTGATATCTCTTTTAAAGGAGTTAATATTAATGTATAAGCTTTAAATTTATCAGTACATAAAAACCTACATAACTCTAATTTCAACTTTTTGGCACAAACCGAGATATGACCGCTTTTTATAATAAAAAATATTCTTGAAAAGTTTGAAAATTAACATATATCTTGTGTGGTAATTTAACTTTAGTCCTTGATCAAAAGTTTGATATATATATGATTATGAACATCAAAGTTTCAGAAAGCAACGAAAAGGATAAAAAAAAAATCCAAAAGATTTTCCCCATTAATCCATTTATAGAAAATATTACCCAAATCATAAACGCTATACTTGGAGAAGAAAAATCCCCTATAAAACAATCTTGATTTTTTCCTTATCTTTATTAACTTAATGTCTTGTATTAAACATTAGGTGTAAATATTAAGTTAGTATACAAAACTGATCATTCTTCTAGTCACGTGATCACAAGGAGAGATCACTGGAGATAAGCAAGGTAATCCAAGAAAGCGTCAGTAGCGAGTAAACCCTTTATGTTGTCGGTTGAATATATCCATAAATACAGTCTATTTATGGTTGGATACAAATTCTTTGTAGGTGCTTACTAAATTGGATTTTTATCTTTGTAGAGTTTATATTTTATCAGGCTAGTAATTGGTTGCAGGAACATTATAATATTAGTGTTTTATTCACAATTTTTCATTAACAATTTTAGTGACTTTTTTCGCTGTTGGATTTACACATTAACACAAGCATCTATGAAGCTGGTGACATTATTTGATGAATTTTCAAATATTTAGAATAACTACTAACAGTTAAGTTATAATTTCTCACGTAATACTTTATTGATTGAACATGTCAGAGAATTCTAATAGTCAAGGACTTGATTCGGGTGCGCCCAAGATGCTAAGTACTAGCAAAGCCATTAGACAAAATTCGGCTGCGTTCGAGAATGTAAGACCTAATATCTTAAAGACAATGGCTATAGGAAGCGGTCATACTTCTGCAGAAGTGTCATATATCGCTGAAAGTGACAAAACTGCAGCTCTTTTAGAAAAAATGTTGGAAATGTCACAAACCCAGATGACCACCATCACTGCGGTGATGGAAGATATGTCAAAAGCACAGAAAAGTGTGGCAAGGAAAATAGCAATATAACTTGACCAAGTCACTCCTGACGGGGGCGATACGGACTTTGAATCCGACCAAGAATCGGAGAATGAATCATCTGAGGATGATGACTTTCCGAGGTCGAAAGTGAAAAAAGTGACACAGGGAACAGAAGGAATGGCGAGCGGTTCTGTATCAGTAGCGCACAACAGCACTACAACCTCGCCTGAAAAGAATTTTTCCGGTTCGGTGTCAAAAAAGGGGGAGGAGACAATCAGTTCAAATGTAGCCAGTGTGGTCAGTCCTTCGCCCACGGATGTGAATGACACGAATAAGATTGGAAAAGGCGTGGCTAATACAGCAGATTACATTTTGGACAAACAAACATCGCGTCATCTTGTCAGGGAAAAAAACTCAAAGTTGGCCGATATTATGAAACATTTGGCCGGCAAGAAATTAGAGGATGAAAATCGGAAAGAAATGTTTGAAAAACATTTGAGACCTGATAACTTGGAGATGTTTAAAGCACCAAGAATAAATGATGTTTTATGGGGCACGATAAGCTCTGAAAGTAAAACAAACGATTTAAGGTTTCAGAATTTTCAGACACAAATGTTGAAATCATGCATACACATAGTTAACTGCGTTGATGAACTAGTCAAAAGTACTGCTGTTGACGTTGACGATACAGTCTTACAATTAATGGACTCTGTTGCCATGATAATGGGTGCCAGCTACGAATTTAGCTTAGATCGGCGAAAATTCTTAAAAGAGGATCTTGGAGAAGACTACCAACGTTTCTTGTCAACAAAACTACCAGTAACCAAATTTTTGTTCGGCGATAAGCTAAATGATGAGATGAAAAAATAGAGGAAACAAATAAAGTTAAGAATAAGGTTCAAAGCAGCAAGTATAAGAAGAAACAAAAAGAAAGAAAGCGCTATGTATCCTCATACAAGGATTTTTTAGCCAGGCGCGCCGTAAAAAACAATCCACCTTACGTCGCAAGAGGCGAACAAAGAAACAAGGGGAAACAATGGTAAAACCAGGAGAAAACTTTCTCCCAATACCACAAACAGAACAAAAAGACCAGCAATAAATAAGGGTTCGTGATTCAGTTGCGACTGATTTATCAATACCCTCAGGTAGAGTAGATTGTAGATAAAAATTTTTCTTGCGCAGTTGGAAGTTACTGACTTCTGACAGTTTCATTTTACAAATTGTAAACGATTGTAAAATTGAATTTTTAATTGAACTTTTTCAGATGCAACGGCTCGAGACAAAATTTAACCAAATAGAGGGCGTGAAACTTGATATTGAGATTCAGAAATTAATGGAAAAATGTGTAATAGAACAAGCACCTTTTTGTCAGAACAATTAGTTTATATCTACCGTATTTTTACGACTTAAGGCGGACGGATCCTACCGTATGATTCTTAATCTGAAAGAATTGAATAAATTAACAGAATACAAACACTTTAAAATGGAAAGTTTGTTTACTGCTGCTAGGCTTATGACCCCAGACTGTTATATGGCATCGGTAGATTTACAAGATGCTTATTACACGGTCAGTGTACATTAAGATTGTAGGAAATATTTGCGGTTTATTTCGAGAGGCGTCAAGTATCAATATGGGGCGTTAGCTAACGGTCTTAGTCCAGTCCCTCGGTATTTCACAAATTGATGAAACCGGTCCTCGCATGTTCGCGAGAGAAGGGGTTTTTGTCAGTATCGTATATAAATGACTCTTTTTATTTGCATGGAGCTACATACCAAGAATGGTTGGATAATGTAGATCTATTAACATCACTTGGGTTTTTGGTTCACAAAAATAAATCTGTATTGGTTCCTAAAAAGAAATAAAATTTCTGGGATTTCTGTTAAATTCTCAGAGAATGACAATTCGCTTAACTAAAGATAAAATAAAGAAAGTGAAACGATTAATTAGTAATCTTAAGTCCACCCCTACCATACGCGAAGTAGTAGAACTATTGGGTACGATGGTAGCATATAGCACCTCCGTACCTTTGGGTATGTTACATACAAACATTTTAAAAAGAGAAAAATCTTCTAGCTTAAATATTAATCGATGAGATTATAATGCAACTATGATTTTGTCTGAAGCTGCACGTTCAGATTTAACATGGTGGTTTTACAACATTGACAATTCCTGCCCCAAATATTACGTTAACAACAGATGCTTCTGGTATAAGTTTCAGTGCCGTGTGTCAAAATACCCGGACGAGTGGAATGTGGACTGTTGGTAAAGCTAACGAAATTTCAAATATTAATTTTTTGGAATTGCGAGCAGTTTATTTAGTACTTCAATGTTTCAAACAAGGTTTGATCAACCACCATGTGAAATTACAAATTGATAATGCCACAGCAGTTGCTTATATCAATAATATGGGTGGTACGCGTTCCCATCGCTGTCACGATAAAGCCCGTAATATACGGTACTTTGCAAAACAAAATGACATGTGGTTAACAGTAGTGCATCTTGCAGGTCGCTTAAATGTTGAAGCAGATGAAGAGAGTAGGAAAATAAGGGAAGAAACAGAATGGATGTTAAACACATCCGTGTTCCAGAAGATGGTGACGTTATTTGGGGCACCATGCATTGATTTATTTGCTTCACGGTTAAATGTTTCATGGCGCCCGGACCCGAATGCAAATTTCATCGATGCGTTCACTATTGATTGGGCATGTTTTTATTTGTGCTACATATTTCCTCCTTTCAGTGTCATCGACAGGGTAGTGCAAAAGATCCGGCAAGAAAAGTGTCGAGCGCTTGTAGTTGTTCCGGAGTGGAAGACACAGGCTTGGTATCCAGTCATAATGCGGCTGTGCAGTGTTTCTCTAGTCAAACTGCAGAAGGGAAAAACATTGTTGTGTCTTCCACAAGGCGATTAACCCTTTGTACAAAAATCTACAATTACTTGCTTGTCTAGTGTAACAGTTGATTTGCAATGTGTAAAAAGTCAGTATATACAACAGGGACTTTCACACAGTGCAATCAATGTTATAATGAATTCTTGGAGGGACAGCACAAAGAAATAATATAAAGTTTACATAGACAAATGGATATCTTTTGTTGTTACCAAAGGTGTAAATACGTTTAACCCTGACGTGCCTATAGTGATAGAGTTTTTAAATTGAAAATGCAATTTTATAATTTAAACACTTGATTAAAAAAAGGAAAATAAGAAATGTAAATCTGGAAATTCTGCATTGGGTGCTATTTTGAGTATGTTGGTGAAATAATTAAGATTTATTATATATATACATTATTCGAGAAAAAAAAGCATCTTGAGTTATGAGGTCAAGTTAATTACTGAGGGGTCAGTTATATTTATAGAGAAAATTTATTAAGCACCATATAAGGCACCTTTTGTTTTATTTGGAAATTTAAAAAAATTATTTATATAGGGAAATTTAAAATTTATTTATATAAGGAAATTTAAAATTATTTATATGGATCTCGGGTTTCTTACAAATTGTTTTGTTTCTATTAATTTTTAGTTTGGCTTGAAAGTGTATACAGAGACATAAGCATACATTAAACCACATTTATGTTAAATGTGCCGAGTATATTTAACGAAGAAAATTTATTATATTCACGTAGAGGAACATATAAATTTAATCCGTATAACATATGGAAACAGTGTTAGTGTGTGGAAATGTTAATTTATAAAAGATTTGTTTATTATTTGATGAACTTTAAATTTTGGATAGTCTTCATTATATTCAGATTGGAAAATTTAAATTAATGATAATTTCAGAGATAATTAATTATAGAAAGACTAGTTGTAAATTTGTTTATGAATAATGATGACTTTATCCAATAATTAATTGATAATATAGAAATTATTGTTATGTTGTTATTTAATTTCTCGTAGTTTTTATCAACTTCCGGGCCATTGGTAACACTTGTGATCACGTGACTAGAAGAATTGAAAATTCAATGATAACTTACCTGAAAATATATAACACAAATACCAGTTGAATATTGATGTGCCAGATGTGCATATTTCGGAAATTCATTCCTCATCAGTGACACTAGGACCAAAAAGTTTGATAATAAAAAACATAAGCCAAACAGTTGCAAATTAATGAATCTAAAGTTCCAAAATCATATAAATCCAAATCCAGCTAAGGAATCCTATAGTATGAGGGAACAAACCATAGTTTTAAACAAATTTTACAATTTAAGGCAGCTGAAAATTTTGCTAAATGGTACATTTTCTGACAGTACAAAGTACTGCCTACTGAGTTATGGATACCCTCGAGGAGTTTTACTCCACCAGCAGCGGCACCCTTACCCTGTAAGTTTGAAGTTGGATGGATATTCCTCCAGTCACTGGATCACAAGTAGTGATCATGGGCCCTCCACTCCCACCCTGATGGGATAGATATTATATGTTCATGTATTAAGCTTTAAAAACTGACGTATTCTGGGATTACCTTGCTTATCTCCCATGATCTCTGCTTATGATCCAGTGACTAGAAGAATATCCATCCAACTTTAAACTTACAGGTAAGTTTTCTTTGACTTCCCCATTCTACAGTAGTTTTATCCATAAAACGTAATGCTTTGATACGTGGAAAAGTGTTTAAAAATGACTAATTCCTCACTGAAGGATTAATCATATGTTAAAACTATACAAAGTGTAATAAATCAAGTGAAGCAACAATGTGTCCTCCCTGTTTTCTGATATTGATATAAAACACATATACCTGTTTAATTTTGATGTGCCAGATGTGCACATTTCGGAAAATTGTTCATCATCAGTGACACTGATGACCGAAAAGTTTGAAAGATAAAACACATTAGCCAAACAGTTGGAAAATAATGAATCTGAAGTTCCAAAATTATATGAATCCAAAGCTAAAGAATGCTTTACATGAGGGAACAAACCTTAGTTTTAAATAAATTTCATAAATTAAGACGGATAAAAATTTGCCAAATGGTACATTTTCTGACAGCACAAAGTGTTGCCTACTGAGTTGTGGTTGCTCTCGGGGACTTTTTTTTTCCATCAACAGCGGTACCCTCCTAGGAGAAGTAAATCACAAATACCTGTTAAATTTTTATGTTTATATTTTAACTTAGAAAACATTGAACTCATCTCGAACACAAAAATTAAGTTTACAATAAACAGCTAGCTGTTTATGAATCTTTGCTTTATTGTGATAAAAGGTAAACAATTGTTAACTCATATTGGTTTTGTCATACTTGACTGAGCCTACTTAGTGGACGTTTTGTCAGACGACAATATCTTTGTAAAGAATTTTATTTATATGTAAAATGTACATTTGTTCTCAAAATTCGCCGTCACTGTCAAAAGCTATTTTGTTATAAACAGGGCAAAATGCACTGTGCAAGTTTGTTCACTCAATTGTTTGTCAGTAAGTGTAAATGTGATCGTAAAGAAGTTCGATTTAAAGAGCGTTCTCTGTACTTAATTATGTAGTGTTGCTTTGGAAGCTTCTTTGTACAGCAACAGCCAAATTTCAACGCCATTAACTTGATGGTAGATATAATAAATAGCTAACCTAAGTCACATACGAAGTCTCGCTAATCTATCAAAATCTATACAAAGTAGTCATCGATGTTAAAGCGGTGTATGAGATTTGTTTGTTTGTTTTTAATAATCATACAAGATTAAGATTAAAAGAGACAAAACCCAGTATAATTTTTAATAAATATAAATAATGCAGTTTTTTTCAATCTTGGATATTTTCAAAACTCGTAATTAAACTTTGCAAGGTTTGAGAATAAACCAAGCCTTTCTCTGCCTTTCTCTGTAAATTGCAGAGAACATATTGTAACCCCCATGCAAAGCATTCCTTAGCTGGATTTGGATTTAAATAATTTTGGAACTTTCGATACATTATTTTCAACTGTTTGGCTTATGTTTTTTATCTCTTAAACTTTTCGGTCTTAGTGTCACTGATGAGGAATGAATTTCCGAAATGTGCACATCTGGCACATCAAAATTTAACTTGTATTTGTGATATATTTATATTTCTATTATTGTACTTTTAAAATGTATTTTTTATTTATCTATAGACAGTTTAGTTTAAAACCGTAAGCGCTGTTAACATAATTTTTCGTATTGTAATGTTACATTTTTTTCACGTCCTAGCACATTTTACTTTTAGGACACTAGGTACCATGGTACACCGTTAACTTATATAATTGTATAATTAAAATCATCATTGGATTATTTATTGCATAATTATAAATGTTACTCAAATGTTTATACGAGGATGTGAGTGAATTTTTGTATTCACGTTTGTATTTTTCCACAATGCAAACTTGTATGTGTTTACGATCGCCATTACTGGTGTTGGAATACACTATTTTGTCACAAAATATTTAAATGTTAAATTTTTATTTATATTAAATCTAAAACACTTTTTTTAATATTTTCAACTATTTATAACATTGCTTTCGCAACATGTTTATTGTTATAAATTATTGGAGTAGGGATTATTTCTTAATATGGCGGGACACAAATTTTTGAATGAGCTGACTATACGGCTATTCTAATTGGACGAAACTATTTTTTGTGTCGATCGCTCTTTCGTCATAGAGTAGTATATAAGCAGACCAAAACTGGCGTCTAGTTTCAGATGTGATCCATCTAGACACGAGTCGACATCTATTATGTGACCTCACCTCTTCTGACTGCGTCCACATTGCGTCTGCGTTTGACTTGCGTCAATAAATTCATTAAGTCAACTAACTTATAAAGGTGAATCGTAATTCAAGACATAAATGCATTATTTAATTAACGATTGCACCGAAATACTAATTATTACGTCATTCCGACATGGCACTGGGTCCATTAGCAGCATAGGTATTTTGTGTTGTGTCTATAAACAGCACACCATGACACCATCTGCCATCTTTCTTTAATGAACATTTATCTATTCTCACTTTGAGAACGTTCTTAAATTTTTCAAATAACACATTTAAATTTTATTATAATTTTATAACAGCTATAAGAAATACATTTAATCTAAATTAATCTAGATTATTATCAATATTATTATTATTGTAATTATTATTATTATTATCAAGGCATAAATTTATATTTCTTGGTTTTGGCGATCTACAGAGCATAAATTGTGCAAATAGTAATATTGGACTTAGTATTTTAATATAGTTTAGCGATATTTAGTTAATGCTGTATATATGTAAATGTATGATTATTACTTGAAATCCATTAACATGTTTGTTGCTTGACCGCCCCATTGTGACCTTTTATAAATTTAATATTTGAAGCATTTGATCGTCCTTGTCATCTTTAATTAGTTAAGAATATGCTTCCAAGTTCAATTACGACTACGGAATACATTTACTTAAAACTAGTCTGATCTCATTATAAATACTTTTGTGCGATACCTTCCTGATTCCATTCAGAGTCTGGGTCATTAGGAGCTCTAGCATTATCAACATTGCCAATAATAAGGTAATAAACAGGAGTCTTTATACACTATGCCTGATACTTACCCTTTAAAAAAAGAATATATTTTTCTATAACTGCAACAGGAACTTGAATCTTAGTACCGTCAGACAATACGCAATGTTTGAAAGATTCTGTCAAACATATTTCATCTATTTCCTCCCTACGAACAACTAAATCACTTTATCTCTTAACACTGTCACAAATTCAAGATGAAGTGGGCATAACAACTTGTGTATTCTGACATGATAAACTAAGTACAGGTGTTAAAAATATACATGATGATTCAGAATATGTCGGTAGGGTACAAGCACCACATATTTCAACTGAAGTATCAATAGGCTAACCTTGTACTTTCATGCAGTTTGTTTCAGAGTTATCTTCCAATGTATTTTATCGAACCTGAATATTCTGATGCAATGTGTCCCAATTTCTTACATTTAAAACACATCCTTTCACTTTTGGGCTCAAAAGGTTTGGTATGCTTGGTTTGTGAATTATCAATCTTACCTGCTTGATTTGTATTACATGTTGTTTATTTCCCTATGAAACTTTCTGAGTTTGAGAAACTGATATTTGATATTTTGATATTTGTGTTTGATTTATACCTATGTTAGTAAGGTTAACAGCGCTAGTAAACCTGGCCTCACGAAACTGATCAGGTAAATCTGCCATTTGATTGATTGTTTTGGGTGTTCGTTCCTTGAGAAACAGTGCCAATTCTTGGTAACAAACATAAATAAATTGATCTCTCATCATTAAATCAAATATCTCTTGATATGTGTTGCCAGGTTTTGCCACGTCAATCCACCTCTTAATGTATCTAAATAACCTTACTGAAAACTGCATGAATGACTCACCAACGTCAGGTCTACATGATCTGAACTTCCTCTTAAATCCATTTTCTTGCAAATAAATAAAACAAATACCAGTTGAAATTTGATGTGCCAGATGTAAATATTTCGGAAATTCATTCCTCATCAGTGGCACTAAGACCGAAAAATTTGATAGATAAAAAAATATAAGCCAAACAGTTTCAATTTATTAAATCTAATGTTCCAAAATTATAAAAATCGAAATCCAGCTAAGGAATGCTTTGCACGAGGGAACAAATCTTAGTTTTGAATAAATTTCAAAATATAAGACGGCTGAAAATTTTGCTAAATGGTACATTTTCTGACAGCACAACGTACTGCCTACTGAGTTGTGGATACCCTCGAGGAGATTAACTCCACAAGCATCGGTACCGGCTTAGGGGTAGTAAATAAATAAAACAAATACCAGTTAAAATTTGATGTGCCAGATGTGCACATTTCGGAAATTCATTCCTCATCAGTGACACTAAGACCGAAAAATTTGATAGATAAAAATATAAAAAAAGATTTTATGTAGACAAATTAATTTCAATTGTGCCAGTTAGAAATTCATGTTTGCCACCTCATTGCTTTTCACAAGAAGTAATTTTATTACTTATGCTTAGATTCAGGATATAAATATGTGTAATATATAATACAAATATCTGTTAAATTTGTTCAAAACTTTTTAAATGAAGTAGATTTTTGGCTGTCATCTTTTAATATAATTATAAATAAAATTTAAATTAAAAATCATTGATTTTTGGAGATTTTGTATCGAAAGATATGGTGAAAAATTTAGTTGTAATGAATATTAAGTATTATATTTACAAAAATAGATGTATCAACAAAAATTTGTCTCTTAGATCTTTTAAATTTGTCATGTTTGATGTTTAAAACATGCAAAAATGTATTGCTACAAAGGAGAGTGAATAAACAAAGTTTGTAGATCAATGGCGACTTTTTTACAATATGTTTGAAAAGTGACTTGTGTACAATTTTTATATGTATTGTATATTAAGTGTATAAAAGAGCATACATATAGTTAATGTTCTATTTTACTCTCTCTCTCTCTCTCTCTCTCTCTCTCTCTCTCTCTCTCTCTCTCTCTCTCTCTCTCTCTCTCTCGCTTGCTTTCTCTTATTTAAAACATTCACTATACATTGTATGTTTTGTATCTTGTAACTATATAATTATTGAATGAAATAAAAAAGAGAATTACAAAAAAAAAAAAAAAAAAAAAAAAAAAAAAAAAAAACAACAAATATTTGTTAAATTTTGATACGAACATTTTGGAAAATCATTTCTCGTCAGTGACACTAAAAGGCGGAAAATGTGCAAAGATAAAAACATCAGGTTAGATAGGGTAAGGGGTTTATTAATTCCTATTTAAGTGACCATTCATGTTACCAGAGTAAGTAACGAAGACCAAAAATGTTACCCTAGTCGGTTTAGAAGACGATGTTTTGTCACCTAAGTAGGAATTACGAGGAATTTACCCACTGAGGTAACCAAGTTTTACTACTCCAGAAATCGGTTGACTACTCATGTAACTTTTTTAGTTTACCTTTGATTAAAGGATACCTTAGGGGTTGCATGTATATGTTTTCATACCATTTTATGTTTAAGTTTGACGAAGACACTAGCCAAAAATGCTTCATACCATGTAAAAAACAGGCAAGGGTGTGAATCGAACACACTAACTCAAACTCAATTGATATCCCTAAATAGCTTATTAATTCCTAATCAAGTGACAATTCATGTTACCAGAGTAAATAACGAAAACAATAATGTTACCCGAGTCGGTTTAGAGGACGATATTTGGTCACCTCAGTAGGTTTTTACGAAGAATATACCTACTGAGGTAAACAAGTTTTACTTCTCATGTAACCGGTTGACTACTCATGTCACTTTTTAAATCTATTTTGATTAAAGAATACCCCCGGTGCTGCAATATATATCTTTATATGATTTTATGTTTAAGTTTAAGCGAAAATCCTTCATACCATGTAAAAAACAGGCTAAATTGAACATCATAACTCAAACCCAATATGATTACCCTCCATAGCTTATAAATTCCTAATCAAGTGACAATTCATGTCACAGGAGTAAATAACGAAAACCAATAATGTTACCCGAGTCGGTTCAGAAGACGATATTTTGTTACCTGAGTACGTTTTACGAAGAATATACCTACTGCGGTAGCCAAAATTTACAACTCAAGTAACCGAATGAAACTCATGTAACTTTTTTAGTTTACCTTTGATTGAAGTATACCTTAGGGGTTGCGTGTATATGTTGTCATACGATTTTATGTTTAAGTTTGAGCGAAGGCACTACTCAAAATTCCTTCAGACCATGTAATGAAACGGCTAAGGTGGGAAGCGAACCCACTTACTCAAACCCAATATGATGACCTAAATTGCTTAATAAATCCTACTCAAGTGACAATTCATGTTACCAGAGTAAATAACGAAGACCAAAAATGTTACCCGAGTCGGTTAAGAAGAAGGTATTTTGTCACCTTAGTAGGTTTTACGAAGAATTTATCTACCAAGGTAACTAAATTTTTCTACTCAAGTAACCGGTTGACTACTCATGTCACTTTTTTTAGTTTACCTTTGACTGAAGATACCTCGGGGTTGCATGTATATATTTTCATATGATTTTATGTTAAAGTTTGAGCTAAGGCAGTAGCCAAAATTCCTTCATACCATGTAAAAAACAAGCTAAGATGGTAATCGAACCCACTAACTCATACCCAATATGATAATCCTAAATAGCTTTTTAATTCCCACTAAAGTGACCATTCATGTTACCAGAGTAAATAACGAAGACCAAAAATGTTACCCGAGTAGGTATAGAAGACGATAATTGTCATCTGAGTAGTTTATACGAGGAATTTACCAACTGAGGTTACCTAGTTTTACTTCTCATGTAACCGGTTAACTACTTATGTAACTTTTTAACTTACATTGATTGAAGAATACATCCGGGGTTGCATGTTTATATTTTCACATGATTCGATGTTTAAGTTTGAGCTAAGGCAGTAGCCACAATTCCTTCATACCATGTAAAAAACAGGCTAAGGTGGTAATCGAAGCCACTTACTCATACCCAATATGATAACCTAAATAGCTTATTAATTCCAACTCAAGTGACCATTCATTTACCAGAGTAAATAACGAAGACCAAAAATGTTACCCGAGTCGAATTAAAAGAAGGTATTTTGTCACCTAAAAAGGTTTTATGAAGAATTTTACCTACTAAGGTAACCAAGTTTAAGTTCTCAAGTAACAGGATGACTACTCATTTAACTTTGTTTTAGCTTACGTTTGATAGAAGGATTCCTTAGGGGATTAGTGTATATGTTGTCATCCGATTTTATGTTTAAGTTTGAGGGAAGGCACTAGCCAAAATTCCTTTATACCATTCAAAAAATGGCTAAGGTGGGAGTCGAACCCATTAACTCAAACCCAATATGATAACCTAAATAGCTTATAAATTCCTACTCAAGTGACCAATCATGTTACCGTGTAAGTAACGAAGACCAAAAATGTTACCCGAGTCGGTTTAGAAGACGGTATTTTGTGACCTTTATAGGTTTTTGACGAATGGTACATAATAAGGTTACCAAGTTTTATTTCTCAAGTAACAGGTTGACTACTAATTTAACTTTGTTTTAGTTTACATTTGATTGAAGGATACCTCAGGGGTTGCGTGTATATGTTGTCATCCGATTTTATAATTAAGGTTGAACGAAGGCACTTGCCAAAATTCCATTATACCATTCAAAAAATGGCTAAGGTGGGAATCGAACTCACTAACTTAAACCCAATATGATAACCTAAATAGCATATTAATTCCTACTGAAGTGACGAATTATGTTACCGTGTAAGTAACAAAGACCAAAAATGTTACAAGAGTCGGTTTAGAAGACGGTATTTTGTCACCTAAGTAGGTTTTACGAAGAATTTACCTACTGAGGTAATCAAGTTTTACTACTTAAATAAGCGGTTGACTACTCATGTAACTTTTTAAATTTACTTTGATTAAAGAATACCTCCGGGATTGCATGTTACCCGAGTCGATTTAGAAGAAGGTACTTTGTTACCTTTATAGGTTTTATCAAGAATTTTACCTACTAAGGTAACCAAGTTTTAGTTCTCAAGTAACAGGTTGACTGCCCATGTAACTTTGTTTTAGTTTACGTTTGATTGAAGGATACCTTATGGGTTGAGCGAAGGCACTAGCAAAAATCATACTATGTAAAAAATGGCTAAGGTGGGAATCGAACTCACTAACTTAAACCCAATATGATAACCTAAATAGCATATTAATTCCTACTGAAGTGACGAATTATGTTACCGTGTAAGTAACAAGGACCAAAAATGTTACCCGAGTCGGTTAAGAAGACGGTATTTTGTCACATAAGTAGGTTTACGAAGATTTTACCTACTGAGGTAATTAAGTTTTACTACTAAAGTAATTGGTTGACTACTCATGTAACTTTTTAAATTTACCTTGATTAAAGAATACATCCGGGGTTGCATGTATATATTTTCATATCATTTTATATTTAAGTTTAAGCGAAGGTACCTGCCAAAATTCCTTAACACCATGTAAAAAAGACTAGGGTGTGAATCGAAACCACTGAGTGCAAACCAAATATGATAACCCTAAATAGCTTAATAATTCCTACTCAAGTGACCATTCATGGTACCAGAGTAAGTAACGAAGACCAAAAATGTTACCCGAGTCGGTTAGAAGACGAGATTTTGTCACATGAATAGGTAATACGAAGAATTTACCTACTTAGTTAACCAACTTTTACTACTCACGTAACCGGTTGTCTACTCATGTAGCTTTTTTAGTATACTTTTGACTGAAGGATATATCCGGGATTGCATATCAATCATTTTATATGATTTTATGTTTAAGTTTGAGCGAAGGCACTAGCAAAAATTCCTTCATACTATGTAAAAAATGGCAAAGGTGGGAATCGAACCCATTAAGTCAAACCCAATATGATAACCTAAATAACATATAAATTCCTACTCAAGTGACCAATCATGTTACAGTGTAAGTAACGAAGACCAAAAATGTTACCAGAGTCGGTTTAGAAGACGGTATTTTGTCACCTAAGTAGGTTTTACGAAGAATTTACCTACTGAGGTAATCAAGTTTTACTATTTAAGTAAGCGGTTGACTACTCATGTAACTTTTTAAATTTACTTTGATTGAAGAATACCTCCGGGGTTGTATGTATATATTTTCATATCATTTTATATTTAAGTTTAAGCGAAGGTACCTGCCAAAATTCCTTAACACCATGTAAAAAAGACTAGGGTGTGAATCGAAACCACTGAGTCAAACCCAATATGATAACCCTAAATAGCTAATAATTCCTACTCAAGTGACTATTCATGTTACCAGAGTAAGTAACGAAGACCAAAAATGTTACCCGAGTCGGTTTAGAAGACGAGATTTTGTCACATGAATAGGTAATACGAAGAATTTACCTACTTAGTTAACCAACTTTTACTACTCACGTAACCGGTTGTCTACTCATGTAGCTTTTTTAGTATACTTTTTACTGAAGGATATATCCGGGATTGCATATCAATCATTTTATATAATTTCATGTTTAAGTTTGAGCGAAGGCACTAGCAAAAATTCCTTCATACTATGTAAAAAATGGCTAAGGTGGGAATCGAACCCATTTACTCAAACCTAATATGATAACCTATATAACATATAAATTCCTACTCAAGTGACCAATATTGTTACAGTGTAAGTAACGAAGACCAAAAATGTTACCCGAGTCGCTTTAGAAGAAGGTACTTTGTCACTTTTATAGGTTTTATCAAGAATTTTACCTACTAAGGTAACCAAGTTTTAGTTCTCAAGTAACAGGTTGACTACTCATGTAACTTTCTTTTAGTTTACGTTTGATTGAAGGATACCTTAGGGGTTGCATGTATATATATATTCATATGATTTTATGTTTAAGTTTGAGCGAAGGCAGCTAGCCTAAATTCCTTCATACCATGTAAAAAATGGCTAAGGTGGGAAACAAACCAACTAACTCAAACCCAATATGATAACCTAAACAGCTTATAAATTCCTACTCAAGTGACGAATCATTTTACCGTGTAAGTATCGAAGACCGAAAATGTTACCAGAGTCGGTGTAGAAGACGGTATTTTGTCACCTTAGTAGGTTCTACGAAAAAATTTACCTACTGAGGTAATCAAGTTTTACTACTTAAGTAAGTGGTTGACTACTCATTTAACTTTTTAAATTTACTTTGATTGAAGAATACCTCCGGGGTTGTATGTATATATTTTCATATCATTTTATATTTAGGTTTGAGCGAAGGTACCTGCCTAAATTCCTTCACACCATGTAAAAAAGACTAGGATGTGAATCGAAACCACTGAGTCAAACCCAATATGATAACCCTAAATAGCTACATAATTCCTACTCAAGTGACCATTCATGTTACCAGAGTAAATAACGATGACCAAACTGTTACCCGAGTCGGTTTAGAAGACGAGATTTTGTCACATGAATAGGTAATACGAAGAATTTACCTACTTAGTTAACCAACTTTTACTACTCACGTAACCGGTTGTCTTACTCATGTAGATTTTTTAGTATACTTTTGACTGAAGGATATATCCGGGATTGCATATCAATCATTTTATATGATTTTATGTTTAAGTTTGAGCGAAGGCACTAGCAAAAATTCCTTCATACTATGTAAAAAATGGCTAAGGTTGGAATCGAACCCATTTACTCAAACCCAATATGATAACCTATATAACATATAAATTCCTACTCAAGTGACCAATCATTGTTACAGTGTAAGTAACGAAGACCAAAAATGTTACCCGAGTTGCTTTAGAAGAAGGTACTTTGTCACTTTTATAGGTTTTATCAAGAATTTCACCTACTAAGGTAACCAAGTTTTAGTTCTCAAGTAACAGGTTGACTACTCATGTAACTTTCTTTTAGTTTACGTTTGATTGAAGGATATCTTAGGGGTTGCATGTATATATATATTCATATGATTTTATGTTTAAGTTTGAGCGAAGGCACTAGCCAAAATTCCTTCATACCATGTAAAAAATGGCAAAGGTGGGAATCGAACCCATTAAGTCAAACCCAATATGATAACCTAAATAACATATAAATTCCTACTCAAGTGACCAATCATGTTAAAGTGTAAGTAACGAAGACCAAAAATGTTACCAGAGTCGGTTTAGAAGACGGTATTTTGTCACCTTAGTAGGTTCTACGAAAAAATTTACCTACTGAGGTAATCAAGTTTTACTACTTAAGTAAGTGGTTGACTACTCATTTAACTTTTTAAATTTACTTTGATTGAAGAATACCTCCGGGGTTGTATGTATATATTTTCATATCATTTTATATTTAGGTTTGAGCGAAGGTACCTGCCTAAATTCCTTCACACCATGTAAAAAAGACTAGGATGTGAATCGAAACCACTGAGTCAAACCCAATATGATAACCCTAAATAGCTACATAATTCCTACTCAAGTGACCATTCATGTTACCAGAGTAAATAACGATGACCAAACTGTTACCCGAGTCGGTTTAGAAGACGAGATTTTGTCACATGAATAGGTAATACGAAGAATTTACCTACTTAGTTAACCAACTTTTACTACTCACGTAACCGGTTGTCTACTCATGTAGATTTTTTAGTATACTTTTGACTGAAGGATATATCCGGGATTGCATATCAATCATTTTATATGATTTTATGTTTAAGTTTGAGCGAAGGCACTAGCAAAAATTCCTTCATACTATGTAAAAAATGGCAAAGGTTGGAATCGAACCCATTTACTCAAACCCAATATGATAACCTATATAACATATAAATTCCTACTCAAGTGACCAATCATGTTACAGTGTAAGTAACGAAGACCAAAAATGTTACCCGAGTTGCTTTTAGAAGAAGGTACTTTGTCACTTTTATAAGGTTTTATCAAGAATTTTACCTACTAAGGTAACCAAGTTTTAGTTCTAAAGTAACAGGTTGACTACTCATGTAACTTTCTTTTAGTTTACGTTTGATTGAAGGATATCTTAGGGGTTGCATGTATATATATTCATATGATTTTATGTTTAAGTTTGAGCGAAGGCACTAGCCAAAATTCCTTCATACCATGTAAAAAATGGCTAAGGTGGGAATCGAACCCATTAAGTCAAACCCAATATGATAACCTAAATAACATATAAATTCCTACTCAAGTGACCAATCATGTTACAGTGTAAGTAACGAAGACCAAAAATGTTACCAGAGTCGGTTTAGAAGACGGTATTTTGTCACCTAAGTAGGTTTTACGAAGAATTTACCTACTGAGGTAATCAAGTTTTACTACTTAAGTAAGCGGTTGACTACTCATGTAACTTTTTAAATTTACTTTGATTGAAGAATACCTCCGGGGTTGTATGTATATATTTTCATATCATTTTATATTTAAGTTTAAGCGAAGGTACCATGCGAAAATTCCTTCACACCATGTAAAAAAGACTAGGGTGTGAATCGAAACCACTGAGTCAAACCCAATATGATAACCCTAAATAGCTTAATAATTCCTACTCAAGTGACCTATTCATGTTACCAGAGTAAGTAACGAAGACCAAAAATGTTACCCGAGTCGGTTTAGAAGACGAGATTTTGTCACATGAATAGGTAATACGAAGAATTTACCTACTTAGTTAACCAACTTTTACTACTCACGTAACCGGTTGTCTACTCATGTAGCTTTTTTAGTATACTTTTGACTGAAGGATATATCCGGGATTGCATATCAATCATTTTATATGATTTTATGTTTAAGTTTGAGCGAAGGCACTAGCAAAAATTCCTTCATACTATGTAAAAAATGGCTAAGGTGGGAATCGAACCCATTTACTCAAACCTAATATGATAACCTATATAACATATAAATTCCTACTCAAGTGACCAATATTGTTACAGTGTAAGTAACGAAGACCAAAAATGTTACCCGAGTCGCTTTAGAAGAAGGTACTTTGTCACTTTTATAGGTTTTATCAAGAATTTTACCTACTAAGGTAACCAAGTTTTAGTTCTCAAGTAACAGGTTGACTACTCATGTAACTTTCTTTTAGTTTACGTTTGATTGAAGGATACCTTAGGGGTTGCATGTATATATATATTCATATGATTTTATGTTTAAGTTTGAGCGAAGGCACTAGCCTAAAATTCCTTCATACCATGTAAAAAATGGCTAAGGTGGGAAACAAACCAACTAACTCAAACCCAATATGATAACCTAAACAGCTTATAAATTCCTACTCAAGTGACGAATCATTTTACCGTGTAAGTATCGAAGACCGAAAATGTTACCAGAGTCGGTGTAGAAGACGGTATTTTGTCACCTTAGTAGGTTTTACGAAAAAATTTACCTACTGAGGTAATCAAGTTTTACTACTTAAGTAAGCGGTTGACTACTCATGTAACTTTTTAAATTTACTTTGATTGAAGAATACCTCCGGGGTTGTATGTATATATTTTCATATCATTTTATATTTAGGTTTGAGCGAAGGTACCTGCCTAAATTCCTTCACACCATGTAAAAAAGACTAGGGTGTGAATCGAAACCACTGAGTCAAACCCAATATGATAACCCTAAATAGCTAATAATTCCTACTCAAGTGACCATTCATGTTACCAGAGTAAATAACGAAGACCAAAATGTTACCCGAGTCGGTTTAGAAGACGAGATTTTGTCACATGAATAGGTAATACGAAGAATTTACCTACTTAGTTAACCAACTTTTACTACTCACGTAACCGGTTGTCTACTCATGTAGCTTTTTTAGTATACTTTTGACTGAAGGATATATCCGGGATTGCATATCAATCATTTTATATGATTTTATGTTTAAGTTTGAGCGAAGGCACTAGCAAAAATTCCTTCATACTATGTAAAAAATGGCTAAAGGTGGGAATCGAACCCATTTACTCAAACCCAATATGATAACCTAATAACATATAAATTCCTACTCAAGTGACCAATATTGTTACAGTGTAAGTAACGAAGACCAAAAATGTTACCCGAGTTCGCTTTAGAAGAAGGTACTTTGTCACTTTTATAGGTTTTATCAAGAATTTTACCTACTAAGGTAAGCCAAGTTTTAGTTCTCAAGTAACAGGTTGACTACTCATGTAACTTTCTTTTAGTTTACGTTTGATTGAAGGATACCTTAGGGGTTGCATGTATATATATATTCATATGATTTTATGTTTAAGTTTGAGCGAAGGCACTAGCCAAAATTCCTTCATACCATGTAAAAAATGGCTAAGGTGGGAATCAAACCCATTAACTCAAACCCAATATGATAACCTAAATAACATATAAATTCCTACTCAAGTGACCAATCATGTTACTGTGTAAGTAACGAAGACCAAAAATGTTACCAGAGTCGGTTTAGAAGACGGTATTTTGTCACCTAAGTAGGTTTTACGAAGAATTTACCTACTGAGGTAATCAAGTTTACTACTTAAGTAAGCGGTTGACTACTCATGTAACTTTTTAAATTTACTTTGATTGAAGAATACCTCCGGGGTTGTATGTATATATTTTCATATCATTTTATATTTAAGTTTAAGCGAAGGTACCTGCCAAAATTCCTTAACACCATGTAAAAAAGACTAGGGTGTGAATCGAAACCACTGAGTCAAACCCAATATGATAACCCTAAATAGCTTAATAATTCCTACTCAAGTGACCATTCATGTTACCAGAGTAAGTAACGAAGACCAAAAATGTTACCCGAGTCGGTTTAGAAGACGAGATTTTGTCACATGAATAGGTAATACGAAGAATTTACCTACTTAGTTAACCAACTTTTACTACTCACGTAACCGGTTGTCTACTCATGTAGCTTTTTTAGTATACTTTTGACTGAAGGATATATCCGGGATTGCATATCAATCATTTTATATGATTTTATGTTTAAGTTTGAGCGAAGGCACTAGCAAAAATTCCTTCATACTATGTAAAAAATGGCTAAGGTGGGAATCGAACCCATTTACTCAAACCCAATATGATAACCTATATAACATATAAATTCCTACTCAAGTGACCAATATTGTTACAGTGTAAGTAACGAAGACCAAAAATGTTACCCGAGTCGCTTTAGAAGAAGGTACTTTGTCACTTTTATAGGTTTTATCAAGAATTTTACCTACTAAGGTAACCAAGTTTTAGTTCTCAAGTAACAGGTTGACTACTCATGTAACTTTCTTTTAGTTTACGTTTGATTGAAGGATACCTTAGGGGTTGCATGTATATATATATTCATATGATTTTATGTTTAAGTTTGAGCGAAGGCACTAGCCAAAATTCCTTCATACCATGTAAAAAATGGCTAAGGTGGGAAACAAACCAACTAACTCAAACCCAATATGATAACCTAAACAGCTTATAAATTCCTACTCAAGTGACGAATCATTTTACCGTGTAAGTATCGAAGACCAAAAATGTTACCAGAGTCGGTGTAGAAGACGGTATTTTGTCACCTTAGTAGGTTTTACGAAAAAATTTACCTACTGAGGTAATCAAGTTTTACTACTTAAGTAAGCGGTTGACTACTCATGTAACTTTTTAAATTTACTTTGATTGAAGAATACCTCCGGGGTTGTATGTATATATTTTCATATCATTTTATATTTAGGTTTGAGCGAAGGTACCTGCCTAAATTCCTTCACACCATGTAAAAAAGACTAGGGTGTGAATCGAAACCACTGAGTCAAACCCAATATGATAACCCTAAATAGCTAATAATTCCTACTCAAGTGACCATTCATGTTACCAGAGTAAATAACGAAGACCAAAATGTTACCCGAGTCGGTTTAGAAGACGAGATTTTGTCACATGAATAGGTAATACGAAGAATTTACCTACTTAGTTAACCAACTTTTACTACTCACGTAACCGGTTGTCTACTCATGTAGCTTTTTTAGTATACTTTTGACTGAAGGATATATCCGGGATTGCATATCAATCATTTTATATGATTTTATGTTTAAGTTTGAGCGAAGGCACTAGCAAAAATTCCTTCATACTATGTAAAAAATGGCTAAGGTGGGAATCGAACCCATTTACTCAAACCCAATATGATAACCTATATAACATATAAATTCCTACTCAATTGACCAATATTGTTACAGTGTAAGTAACGAAGACCAAAAATGTTACCCGAGTCGCTTTAGAAGAAGGTACTTTGTCACTTTTATAGGTTTTATCAAGAATTTTACCTACTAAGGTAAGCCAAGTTTTAGTTCTCAAGTAACAGGTTGACTACTCATGTAACTTTCTTTTAGTTTACGTTTGATTGAAGGATACCTTAGGGGTTGCATGTATATATATATTCATATGATTTTATGTTTAAGTTTGAGCGAAGGCACTAGCCAAAATTCCTTCATACCATGTAAAAAATGGCTAAGGTGGGAATCAAACCCACTACCTCAAACCCAATATGATAACCTAAATAACATATAAATTCCTACTCAAGTGACCAATCATGTTACTGTGTAAGTAACGAAGACCAAAAATGTTACCAGAGTCGGTTTAGAAGACGGTATTTTGTCACCTAAGTAGGTTTTACGAAGAATTTACCTACTGAGGTAATCAAGTTTCACTATTTATGTAAGCGGTTGACTACTCATGTAACTTTTTAAATTTACTTTGATTGAAGAATACCTCCGGGGTTGTATGTATATATTTTCATATCATTATATATTTAAGTTTAAGCGAAGGTACCTGCAAAAATTCCTTAACACCAGTGTAAAAAAGACTAGGATGTGAATCGAAACCACTGAGTCAAACCCAATATGATAACCCTAAATAGCTTAATAATTCCTACTCAAGTGACTATTCATGTTACCAGAGTAAGTAACGAAGACCAAAAATGTTACCTGAGTCGGTTTAGAAGACGAGATTTTGTCACCTAAGTAGGTTATACGAAGAATTTACCTACTGAGGTAATCAAGTTTTACTACTTAAATAAGCGGTTGACTACTCATGTAACTTTTTAATTATACTTTGATTAAAGAATACCTCAACGGTTGTCTACTCATGTAGCTTTTTAGTATACTTTTGACTGAAGGATATATCCGGGATTGCATATCAATCATTTTATATGATTTTATGTTTAAGTTGAGCGAAGGCACTAGCAACAATTCCTTCATACCTATGGTAAAAATGGCTAAGGTAGGAATCGAACCATTACCTCAAACCCAATATGATAACCTAACACTAACATATAAATTCCTACTCAAGTGACCAATCATGTTACAGTGTAAGTAACGAAGACCAAAAATGTTACCAGAGTCGGTTTAGAAGACGGTATTTTGTCACCTAAGTAGTTTTACGAAGAATTTACCTACTGAGGTAATCAAGTTTTACTATTTAAGTAAGCGGTTGACTACTCATGTAACTTTTTAAATTTACTTTGATTGAAGAATACCTCCGGGGTTGTATGTATATATTTTCATATCATTTTATATTTAAGTTTAAGCGAAGGTACCTGCCAAAATTCCTTAACACCATGTAAAAAAGACTAGGGTGTGAATCGAAACCACTGAGTCAAACCCAATATGATAACCCTAAATAGCTTAATAATTCCTACTCAAGTGACCATTCATGTTACCAGAGTAAGTAACGAAGACCAAAAATGTTACCCGAGTCGGTTAGAAGACGAGATTTTGTCACATGAATAGGTAATACGAAGAATTTACCTACTTAGTTAACCAACTTTTACTACTCACGTAACCGGTTGTCTACTCATGTAGCTTTTTTAGTATACTTTTGACTGAAGGATATATCCGGGATTGCATATCAATCATTTTATATGATTTTATGTTTAAGTTTGAGCGAAGGCACTAGCAAAAATTCCTTCATACTATGTAAAAAATGGCTAAGGTAGGAATCGAACCCATTTACCTCAAACCCAATATGATAACCTAAATAACATATAAATTCCTACTCAAGTGACCAATATTGTTACAGTGTAAGTAACGAAGACCAAAAATGTTACCCGAGTCGCTTTAGAAGAAGGTACTTTGTCACTTTTATAGGTTTTATCAAGAATTTTACCTACTAAGGTAACCAAGTTTTAGTTCTCAAGTAACAGGTTGACTACTCATGTAACTTTCTTTTAGTTTACGTTTGATTGAAGGAATACCTTAGGGGTTGCATGTATATATATATTCATATGATTTTATGTTTAAGTTTGAGCGAAGGCACTAGCCAAAATTCCTTCATACCATGTAAAAAATGGCTAAGGTGGGAATCAAACCCACTAACTCAAACCCAATATGATAACCTAAACAGCTTATAAATTCCTACTCAAGTGACGAATCATTTTACCGTGTAAGTATCGAAGACCAAAAATGTTACCAGAGTCGGTGTAGAAGACGGTATTTTGTCACCTAAGTAGGTTCTACGAAAAAATTTACCTACTGAGGTAATCAAGTTTTACTACTTAAGTAAGCGGTTGACTACTCATGTAACTTTTTAAATTTACTTTGATTGAAGAATACCTCCGGGGTTGTATGTATATATTTTCATATCATTTTATATTTAAGTTTAGCGAAGGTACCTGCCTAAATTCCTTCACACCATGTAAAAAAGACTAGGGTGTGAATCGAAACCACTGAGTCAAACCCAATATGATAACCCTAAATAGCTTAATAATTCCTACTCAAGTGACCATTCATGTTACCAGAGTAAGTAACGAAGACCAAAATGTTACCCGAGTCGGTTTAGAAGACGAGATTTTGTCACATGAATAGGTAATACGAAGAATTTACCTACTTAGTTAACCAACTTTTACTACTCACGTAACCGGTTGTCTACTCATGTAGCTTTTTTAGTATACTTTTGACTGAAGGATATATCCGGGATTGCATATCAATCATTTTATATGATTTTATGTTTAAGTTTGAGCGAAGGCACTAGCAAAAATTCCTTCATACTATGTAAAAAATGGCTAAGGTGGGAATCGAACCCATTACTCAAACCCAATATGATAACCTAAATAACATATAAATTCCTACTCAAGTGACCAATCATGTTACAGTGTAAGTAACGAAGACCAAAAATGTTACCAGAGTCGGTTTAGAAGACGGTATTTTGTCACCTAAGTAGGTTTTACGAAGAATTTACCTACTGAGGTAATCAAGTTTTACTACTTAAGTAAGCGGTTGACTACTCATGTAACTTTTTAAATTTACTTTGATTGAAGAATACCTCCGGGGTTGTATGTATATATTTTCATATCATTTTATATTTAAGTTTAAGCGAAGGTACCTGCCAAAATTCCTTAACACCATGTAAAAAAGACTAGGGTGTGAATCGAAACCACTGAGTCAAACCCAATATGATAACCCTAAATAGCTTAATAATTCCTACTCAAGTGACCATTCATGTTACCAGAGTAAGTAACGAAGACCAAAAATGTTACCCGAGTCGGTTTAGAAGACGAGATTTTGTCACATGAATAGGTAATACGAAGAATTTACCTACTTAGTTAACCAACTTTTACTACTCACGTAACCGGTTGTCTACTCATGTAGCTTTTTTAGTATACTTTTGACTGAAGGATATATCCGGGATTGCATATCAATCATTTTATATGATTTTATGTTTAAGTTTGAGCGAAGGCACTAGCAAAAATTCCTTCATACTATGTAAAAATGGCTAAGGTAGGAATCGAACCCATTACCTCAAACCCAATATGATAACCTAAATAACATATAAATTCCTACTCAAGTGACCAATCATGTTACAGTGTAAGTAACGAAGACCAAAAATGTTACCAGAGTCGGTTTAGAAGACGGTATTTTGTCACCTAAGTAGGTTTACGAAGAATTTACCTACTGAGGTAATCAAGTTTTACTACTTAAGTAAGCGGTTGACTACTCATGTAACTTTTTAAATTTACTTTGATTGAAGAATACCTCCGGGGTTGTATGTATATATTTTCATATCATTTTATATTTAAGTTTAAGCGAAGGTACCTGCCTAAATTCCTTCACACCATGTAAAAAAGACTAGGGTGTGAATCGAAACCACTGAGTCAAACCCAATATGATAACCCTAAATAGCTAATAATTCCTACTCAAGTGACCATTCATGTTACCAGAGTAAGTAACGAAGACCAAAAATGTTACCCGAGTCGGTTTAGAAGACGAGATTTTGTCACATGAATAGGTAATACGAAGAATTTACCTACTTAGTTAACCAACTTTTACTACTCACGTAACCGGTTGTCTACTCATGTAGCTTTTTTAGTATACTTTTGACTGAAGGATATATCCGGGATTGCATATCAATCATTTTATATGATTTTATGTTTAAGTTTGAGCGAAGGCACTAGCAAAAATTCCTTCATACTATGTAAAAAATGGCTAAGGTTGGAATCGAACCCATTTACTCAAACCCAATATGATAACCTAATAACATATAAATTCCTACTCAATTGACCAATATTGTTACAGTGTAAGTAACGAAGACCAAAAATGTTACCCGAGTCGCTTTAGAAGAAGGTACTTTGTCACTTTTATAGGTTTTATCAAGAATTTTACCTACTAAGGTAACCAAGTTTTAGTTCTCAAGTAACAGGTTGACTACTCATGTAACTTTCTTTTAGTTTACGTTTGATTGAAGGATACCTTAGGGGTTGCATGTATATATATATTCATATGATTTTATGTTTAAGTTTGAGCGAAGGCACTAGCCAAAATTCCTTCATACCATGTAAAAAATGGCTAAGGTGGGAATCAAACCCACTAACTCAAACCCAATATGATAACCTAAACAGCTTATAAATTCCTACTCAAGTGACGAATCATTTTACCGTGTAAGTATCGAAGACCAAAAATGTTACCAGAGTCGGTGTAGAAGACGGTATTTTGTCACCTTAGTAGGTTCTACGAAAAAATTTACCTACTGAGGTAATCAAGTTTTACTACTTAAGTAAGCGGTTGACTACTCATGTAACTTTTTAAATTTACTTTGATTGAAGAATACCTCCGGGGTTGTATGTATATATTTTCATATCATTTTATATTTAGGTTTGAGCGAAGGTACCTGCCAAATTCCTTAACACCATGTAAAAAAGACTAGGGTGTGAATCGAAACCACTGAGTCAAACCCAATATGATAACCCTAAATAGCTTAATAATTCCTACTCAAGTGACCATTCATGTTACCAGAGTAAGTAACGAAGACCAAAATGTTACCCGAGTCGGTTTAGAAGACGAGATTTTGTCACATGAATAGGTAATACGAAGAATTTACCTACTTAGTTAACCAACTTTTACTACTCACGTAACCGGTTGTCTACTCATGTAGCTTTTTTAGTATACTTTTGACTGAAGGATATATCCGGGATTGCATATCAATCATTTTATATGATTTTATGTTTAAGTTTGAGCGAAGGCACTAGCAAAAATTCCTTCATACTATGTAAAAAATGGCTAAGGTGGGAATCGAACCCATTTACTCAAACCTAATATGATAACCTATATAACATATAAATTCCTACTCAAGTGACCAATATTGTTACAGTGTAAGTAACGAAGACCAAAAATGTTACCCGAGTCGCTTTAGAAGAAGGTACTTTGTCACTTTTATAGGTTTTATCAAGAATTTTACCTACTAAGGTAACCAAGTTTTAGTTCTCAAGTAACAGGTTGACTACTCATGTAACTTTCTTTTAGTTTACGTTTGATTGAAGGATACCTTAGGGGTTGCATGTATATATATATTCATATGATTTTATGTTTAAGTTTGAGCGAAGGCACTAGCCTAAATTCCTTCATACCATGTAAAAAATGGCTAAGGTGGGAAACAAACCAACTAACTCAAACCCAATATGATAACCTAAACAGCTTATAAATTCCTACTCAAGTGACGAATCATTTTACCGTGTAAGTATCGAAGACCGAAAATGTTACCAGAGTCGGTGTAGAAGACGGTATTTTGTCACCTTAGTAGGTTTTACGAAAAATTTACCTACTGAGGTAATCAAGTTTTACTACTTAAGTAAGCGGTTGACTACTCATGTAACTTTTTAAATTTACTTTGATTGAAGAATACCTCCGGGGTTGTATGTATATATTTTCATATCATTTTATATTTAGGTTTGAGCGAAGGTACCTGCCTAAATTCCTTCACACCATGTAAAAAAGACTAGGGTGTGAATCGAAACCACTGAGTCAAACCCAATATGATAACCCTAAATAGCTAATAATTCCTACTCAAGTGACCATTCATGTTACCAGAGTAAATAACGAAGACCAAACTGTTACCCGAGTCGGTTTAGAAGACGAGATTTTGTCACATGAATAGGTAATACGAAGAATTTACCTACTTAGTTAACCAACTTTTACTGCTCACGTAACCGGTTGTCTACTCATGTAGCTTTTTTAGTATACTTTTGACTGAAGGATATATCCGGGATTGCATATCAATCATTTTATATGATTTTATGTTTAAGTTTGAGCGAAGGCACTAGCAAAAATTCCTTCATACTATGTAAAAAATGGCTAAGGTTGGAATCGAACCCATTTACTCAAACCCAATATGATAACTATATAACATATAAATTCCTACTCAATTGACCAATATTGTTACAGTGTAAGTAACGAAGACCAAAAATGTTTCCCGAGTTGCTTTTGAAGAAGGTACTTTGTCACTTTTATAAGTTTTATCAAGAATTTTACCTACTAAGGTAACCAAGTTTTAGTTCTCAAGTAACAGGTTGACTACTCATGTAACTTTCTTTTAGTTTACGTTTGATTCAAGGATATCTTAGCGGTTGCATGTATATATATATTCATATGATTTTATGTTTAAGTTTGAGCGAAGGCACTAGCCAAAATTCCTTCATACCATGTAAAAAATGGCAAAGGTAGTAATCTAACCCATTACCTCAAACCCAAAATGATAACCTAAATAACATATAAATTCCTACACAAGTGACCAATCATGTTACAGTGTAAGTAACGAAGACCAAAAATGTTACCAGAGTCGGTTTAGAAGACGGTATTTTGTCACCTAAGTAGGTTTTACGAAGAATTTACCTACTGAGGTAATCAAGTTTCACTATTTATGTAAGCGGTTGACTACTCATGTAACTTTTTAAATTTACTTTGATTGAAGAATACCTCCGGGGTTGTATGTATATATTTTCATATCATTATATATTTAAGTTTAAGCGAAGGTACCTGCAAAAATTCCTTAACACCGTGTAAAAAAGACTAGGATGTGAATCGAAACCACTGAGTCAAACCCAATATGATAACCCTAAATAGCTTAATAATCCCTACTCAAGTGACTATTCATGTTACCAGAGCAAGTAACGAAGACCAAAAATGTTACCTGAGTCGGTTTAGAAGACGAGATGTTGTCACCTAAGTAGGTTTTACGAAGAATTTACCCACTGAGGTAATCAAGTTTTACTACTTAAATAAGCGGTTGACTACTCATGTAACTTTTTAAATTTACTTTGATTAAAGAATACCTCCGGGGTTGCATGTTACCCGAGTCGATTTAGAAGAAGGTACTTTGTTACCTTTATAGGTTTTATCAAGAATTTTACCTACTAAGGTAACCAAGTTTTAGTTCTCAAGTAACAGGTTGACTGCCCATGTAACTTTGTTTTAGTTTACGTTTGATTGAAGGATACCTTATGGGTTGAGCGAAGGCACTAGCAAAAATCATACTATGTAAAAATGGCTAAGGTGGGAATCGAACTCACTAACTTAAACCCAATATGATAACCTAAATAGCATATTAATTCCTACTGAAGTGACGAATTATGTTACCGTGTAAGTAACAAGGACCAAAAATGTTACCCGAGTCGGTTAAGAAGACGGTATTTTGTCACATAAGTAGGTTTACGAAGATTTTACCTACTGAGGTAATTAAGTTTTACTACTAAAGTAATTGGTTGACTACTCATGTAACTTTTTAAATTTACCTTGATTAAAGAATACATCCGGGGTTGCATGTATATATTTTCATATCATTTTATATTTAAATTTAAGCGAAGGTACCTGCCAAAATTCCTTAACACCATGTAAAAAAGACTAGGGTGTGAATCGAAACCACTGAGTGTAACAAAATATGATAACCCTAAATAGCTTAATAATTCCTACTCAAGTGACCATTCATGGTACCAGAGTAAGTAACGAAGACCAAAAATGTTACCCGAGTCGGTTAAGAAGACGAGATTTTGTCACATGAATAGGTAATACGAAGAATTTACCTACTTAGTTAACCAACTTTTACTAATCACGTAACCGGTTCTATACTCGTGTAGCTTTTTTAGTATACTTTTGACTGAAGGATATATCCGGGATTGCATATCAATCAGTTTATATGATTTTATGTTTAAGTTTGAGCGAAGGCACTAGCAAAAATTCCTTCATACTATGTAAAAAATGGCAAAGGTAGGAATCGAACCATTACCTCAAACCAAATATGATAACCTAAATAACATATAAATTCCTACTCAAGTGACCAATATTGTTACAGTGTAAGTAACGAAGACCAAAAATGTTACCCGAGTCGCTTTAAAAGAAAGTACTTTGTCACTTTTATAGGTTTTATCAAGAATTTTACCTACTAAGGTAACCAAGTTTTAGTTCTAAAGTAACAGGTTGACTACCCATGTAACTTTCGTTTAGTTTACGTTTGATTGAAGAATACCTTAGGGGTTGCATGTATATATATATATTCATATGATTTTATGTTTAAGTTTGAGCGAAGGCACTAGCCAAAATTCCTTCATACCATGTAAAAAATGGCTAAGGTGGGAATCAAACCCACTAACTCAAACCCAATATGATAACCTAAACAGCTTATAAATTCTTTCTCAAGTGACAAATCATTTTACCGTGTAAGTATCGAAGACTAAAAATGTTACCAGAGTCGGTGTAGAGGACGGTATTTTGTCACCTAAGTAGGTTCTTCGAAAAAATTTACCTACTGAGGTAATCAAGTTTTACTACTTAAGTTAGCGGTTGACTACTCATGTAACTTTTTAAA
>JARBDR010000546.1:0-34619 GCA_029721355.1 Tegillarca granosa
TAGACCACTTGTACATTAGAGTAGAGGTTATTGTGCTTATAAAATCAGGGACCACAGTGGCCAAGTGGTATAAAGCATGAGCTTGCAGGTCCCAGTGCTGATCACTGCCTGGGTTTGAATCCAACATGTCTAGATCCTAGAACGAGAAGCTTGTCAGTTTGCTTGCTGGAGGTACAGGGTTTGTTCAGAGTACTCCAGTTTCCTCCACCATCCTTGAACTGACCGCCTCAAAATTTGAAGATGGTGGTTAAGGTGTTTATTTATAAAAACAAACAATCAAAAATAAAAGGATTGACTAAGTTTATGGTTTCCTTCAATTCGACTTCGGAAGATCCGTGTTTATTGTTGAACCAAATGTAATATTGTTCATTAGGAACATCATTAATTAGATCAACACAGTTTTAATTATTTTTTGGAAAACTTAATGCAGGTTAATGATCACAGACCATACCTCTCAATGCCTAGGTTCCATTCAAAAACTGGAGATCTTTAGGTAACAAAGATTGTCATCACTTGCTGAAGGTTAAAAGTTTTTTTATCCAAGTAATCTAGTTTCTTCCTCTATTCCAGAACAGACTAAATATTGTGCAAAAATATTGACTGAGACAAAAAGCAAATGCTTCATCTCCCTTACTCCACTCTACTTTCAAGTAAGTACCAGCTTTATATTGAGTTGAGTAATGGTGTTTAACGTCCCAGTCAAGAATATATATCAAGACCTCGCCAGCTATAGGTAAAAGTGCAGAAATTTTGCCTGTGCATTGCACTGATGGCATTATACAGCAGGGTTCCTTATCCTGCCATGCCTACCGGGACCTTGTTTATTTTAAGTTCCCACCCTGACTTTTATTTTGAAATGCCGAGTGCTGGCGAAAGAACAGTCACTGCCAACTTAAAGTCTTGGGCCAAACCTGGTCTGGTTCAAACCCATAACCTTTCTCTAATGGAGCGAGCACTCTACAACTGAGCCCCTGCTTTATAAAGTGCTATACTTACTACAGATAACTCTAGTGGGATTAACAAGCTGACCCCCCCAAAAATTGTGATAATTTTCTTATATCTATTCTTGCTTCAACAAACTCTTCTGCATTTCTTTCATTAAGCTGGGAACTAAAGACTGGGTCTCTAGCTGAAAGAAAAAAGGTAACATTTTATTTAAGAAGCTCCACAGAAACATTTTTCAGCATGTTTTAAAAACAATTTTATGCTATCTTAAAGGTATAAATGGTCATATTTTTAGAAATAAAATAGGAAATTGGTTTTGGGTTTTTTTTCCTTTTTATCACTTTTTTATTTTTTACTTCACAAAACATAACAAAAGACTGATAATTTAACATATGTCCAGAAATATATAATCAAATAATCATTTTACAATTAAAATTTATTAATTAAATTGAAATAAAATGTGACAATTTGCTAAGAATTTTAATTCACTTTATTCTTAAGTTTTCATATATGTATATATATACTAGATGGAATGTCAGTCAATCAAATTAAATAACCACCATGTCTTCACCATGATTGATTCATTCATCAGCCAGGTATACATTATTAAAATAAATAACACTACAATGTGTGATACAATTTAGTTGGAACTTACATCCACTAGTTCACTAACTTAATTATAATCCATACAGAGTTATCTACCCTGTATACTACTGCGACTAAATTGTACAGTCAGTAAGGATATTATCTCACTAACCAAAGTTGCTCCTTGGATAAAACTATAATGTCCATACAGAGTTATCTACCCTGTCAACTAGTACACTGTATATCAGTACAGACATTATCTCACTAACCCTAATTGCTCTTGGGATAATTCTATAATGATGTTTTCTCTTGGACATAATCCTGAAACTGCTGGGGCCTCAGAGGCAGAGTGGTCTAACACTTCCTCTTACAGATCACAGCACCTTTCACCACTCAGGCAGATCCAATGGTGAGAAAGTTGTCAGTTTGATTCCAAAAGGTCGGTGGATTTCTCCAGACACTCTGATTTCCTCCATCATTCAAGAACTGACCACCTCGACAAAAGGGAAATATTCTTGACTGGGGTGTAAAACACCATTACTCAATTCTAAACAGCCCCCCACCAATATTTACATTTATTTATAACTTACTTGTTGGATTTACTAAATCTCTAAAATGTGTACTTATTGACACCATGTCTGTCTCCACTAGTAACTTCATCTCTCCATTTTGATTGGCTGATAAAACCTAAACAAAATCATTTATCTTTTAAGTGATCTAAAGGAAACACTTTACAAAGATTTGCACCTGTTAAAATTTACTGGCAAATATTTTTAAATTGTGCAGGTTTTATTCAGCCAAAAATGATAAATTTGTATTTATGTTGATTGGTTGGCTGTCACTCAAGTACAAATCCTGATTGGATGATTATTTGTCACAGTGTTGATTGGTTAGTTATAATGTTGTTTAACAATGATTGCATTGAAAAATTTACAGCTATTTGCCGTAAGAGAAAGTTAGTCAATCTCTAGTGATTTAGCCAAAGTTTGCTTATTCCCAAAATGTGTGAGTGTGTTTTAGGGTCTGTCTTGTACTAGTACTCACTTGGGCTGTCTTTAAATTGCTAGCTCACATATTAGTAAGTCCAGAGACAAGCACATCAAGTGTATATTTATATATAATTCACATCAAGTTTTTTAAATGATTTTTACAGATATTGTTAGTTGTATCAGTTGAATAGAGTTACTGAGTTTTACAACCCAGTCGAGTATCTTTCACAAATGTTGAGTTCTTTGATGGTAGAGAAAAAGAAAAAGCTGGAGAAAATCAGAGCCTTAAGCAAGCAAACTTACAAACTTATAACAATGTGATCATTCTGAGTAGGATTTAAACATAAGAGAAGAGAGACTTTTTAATCTGCAAGTACCTGTTATAGACCGTTTGGCCACCAAAGTCCCTATAACGTTTATATAAATATATATATATATATATATATATATATATATAAACCTTTAACATACACAAAATATCTTTCAAGACAACTCAGGAAGAAATGCTAAGGAGTTGAAATATTATCATGTACTTACCACAAAATTGCTTAAATTTTTCATCTTGTCAACAACGTTTCTTAACATCTTAATTTGTGGCATTGTTATACTGACCTGAAATAGTTAGTAAAGAGCCCATAGTTAAGGGTATATTTAACACTTCCAACTATCCTTTAAAAAAAAAAATTGGCATGATAGAACTTTACAATTAGTTGACATGTATGTCATATAAGTAATGTCTTAATTTCTTTAATAATAAAGTACTGTATATTAAAAATGAAATATAAATGTATATAGAACAAATAACTATTTAAGGTTGGTTTTTTATTTGAGTAAAGTGATGTTTTTAATGCCCTAGTCAAGATTCTCTCATGTATGTCATGGTGTTAAGTTCTGGGATGGTGGAGGAAATTTGGAGTGCCCGAGAGAAAACCACTGACCTTTGGCAAGAAAACTGACAAACTTTCTCACACGGATCTTCCGAAGTCGAATTGAAGGAAACCAGAAACTAAGTCAAACCTTTTATTTAAGATGTTTGTTTTTATAAATAAACACCTTAACCACCATCTTCAAATTTTGAGGCTGTTAGTTCTAGGATGGTGGAGGAAATTGGATTACTCTGAACAAACCCTGTACCTTCAGCAAGCAAACTGACAAGCTTTCTCGTTCTAGGATCTAGACATGTTGGATTCAAACCCAGGCAGTGACCAGCACTGGGACCTGCAAGCTCATGCTTTATACCACTTGGCCACTGTGGTCCCTGATATTATAAGCACTATAACCTCTACTCTAATGTATGGTGGCCAAGTGGTCTAAAGCATGCTTATGGATCACAGCGCCTCTCAGTTCCTGGTTCAAATTCTACTTGGGACAGATCCTAATGTGAGAAAGTTTGTAAGTTAAAAGGTCAGTGGTTTTCTCAAGGCACATTTACTCAGAATTCTATCTTTTGTAAAGCTAACTAAGTATATATTTTAACATTTTATTATTATGGTGGATAGCTGGGAATCAAAAAGTAATACATTTGAATTAGAGCTTGTTCAGGTTTTGAGACTAAGGGCTTGAACAAGAATTTAAAACTTACATAATTATGTCTTTGGTTTCAAGACATAACAAAGAAGTTATGCCTAGAGTTGAGTTAAGTAATGGTGTTTAATGTCCCAGTCAAGAAAATTTCACTTATATCGAGACGACCCCAGCTATAGATGAAAGTGCAGAAATTTTGACTGTGCGTTGCGCTGATGGCATTATACAGCAGGGTTCTTTATCGTGCCACACCTGCCGTGACACAAGACCTCATTTATTTTAAGTTCCCATCAGAAAGAACAGTGACTTTCATTTCGTAATGCCGAGTGCTTGGTGAAAAAACAGTCACTACCCACTTTCAAGTCTTGGCAGACCCGGCCAGGGTTCAAACCCACGACCTTCCACTACAGAGCAAGCACTAGTTATGCCTAGCAAAATACATTCATCAACACATGCAAACTGATGAACATTTGTCACCAAATCTTCCAAAAGATGGGTATTCAACCATGATTAAAGAAGAAGGTAATTGATCTGTTTTTAAGAAAGTTCAGCAATTACATCATATATATATATGTATAAGTACTAACATCAAACTGGGGAAGTTCAGGTTCCTCGTAATCCTGCCAAAGTCTGCGAGGGATAACAGACACAGGTATATCATGTACAACTGTTCTGGAGTGAGTTCCTAACGTTGGCTACAAATATAAAACAAGAGGTTTATAAACTTTATACACCTTATATCTTCTTCAGTATTGTAACCTTCTTCAATGGGCTGGGATAAACCTTGGACTACAATAAATTTATCTGAAAACTACTTAATAAAATAATAATTGTCTCAGTAGATAAAACATTGTATCAAAGAAGGACAACTCTTGTTTGCTTATAAATTACTGTATCAAACATATATTAAAATGATCAGGCAGGACTGCATTTATAGAAATAATGGTTTGCTAAAAATATACAAGCTTTATTTTACTGAAAATGGCTCTTGTGATTGAGAAAGGGTGTCTTGTGTTTGTTTACAAGAATTTTTTTGTTTTGTTTTGTGTTTTTTTTTTTTTCATTTTTAGGACATTTAATTATGGGAAATTTTGCTGAAGATCTAAATACATGTTAGCAAAAAATAATGCATGTCTGTTTTAGAATGTGCTAAACGAGAAGATTTGATTGATTGATTTAATGGGGTTTTACGTCCCAGTCAAGAATATTTGACTTATATTGAGACATTGCTAAACGAGATGAAAATATATTTCTAAAATGTATTTCACTTAGATCTCAAATTGCCATGAAAACAACAGTAAACTGCTACAAATATAACCATATATAAAGTATATCTATCACATGTGTCACTGAACACAAAAAAACTTTATTTAAAGAACAACTTGTGTTTTAAACAAGTTTATTGGGTCATTTCCTGAAAAATGGTGTGCAGTGTGTTATGAAAAAGTGTGCACACTGTTCAGGTTATGTTTCATTTTAAACACTAAGACTACAACATTAAACATTAATCATTTATCTTCATTTTTTACAATTGAAATTAAATTTCCTCCACATCGAAACTATCAAGAGGCAATTCTAGCCAATGAAATGAGACGAGACATAAGCCACGCTTAACCATGCAAGTTTATGTAATTTTGTAATCTGTATGATATAACTGAATTTATAAATTAAATTATACAATGAACATTTACTTACCAAGTCTACATCTACAGTCAGACATGGGCCATGTTTCTTGGTCAGTTTTATCTTAATCCACTTTGCTGCTTGTGCCGTCTTTAAAGCTTTGACTAGATTTTCTGGTGCTAGTTCTAGATATATCTCGTTATCATCGTTAGACACGCCCTCCATAGCATACTCATCAAAGAAATGTCCCTAAAAGTATAAATACGATAATACTAATAATTCAGCAGATATTAATTAATATAAATTTTTGTGGAATCTACCACTTTAGAAAAAGGAAAATTTGACAGGTACCAAGGTGAAATAATCTTGTGAGAAATTTTAAATATGACAATTTGGTTTATGTGAGTTTCCTAAAATATCTATATAGTCAAACAGAACTTCACAATGTAAATCTGCAGGGATTTTTCTGGCCATTTTGGGAAAGGGACCTTGGGATGAAATTGGAAAAATCATTGACAAAATCGACATTTTGGGGAAATTTTTCATTAAACTTTAAAAATTTTCACATTGTCAGCACATCAAATATTTTGCCTGGAATATTTACTATTTTGATACATGCTGGTAGTCACTCATTTGTACCAAATCACTCAGACATTAACACAATATCTTCATAGACTGGCTTCAATACAAACATCTGAGAAAGTTGTTTCATGAGTTGCTCCCATTCTACTAGATCCTCATTGAGTATAAATCAAAATGTGCATAAATACAGGTTATTATAAAGATATACAAGCTACACCAAAATTATAGAGTTTTTTCACTTTTTCTTAAGTTTCTCAAAGCAGGATCATTTGGAAATTTTTACCTACAAAATTGGGAAAAATGTATGCTTTTTGGCATTGGGAATGGGTCCCTTTACCGAACCCTGTGAGTGGCCAGAAAAATCCCTGTTCTTGAATGTGGCATAGAGTATTTGTGTGTTTAAAATAACACAAGGTTGAAAGATTGCTAATGTAACCATTTTAAATTCGAAACAAATGGCAAAACAATTGATATCTTGAATAAGAATGGAATTCCCAGAGTTTTATAAGAAACTTGCTATTTAGAACAAGAATGGGATTTCACTTTGGTCTTCAAGTCAGAGAAAACAGTTGTTTGTAAGCCAGGTAAATCTGTGATCATAGAGTCACATCAATTATGGTCTTTAAGTCAGGTAAATCAGTGATCACAGAGTCACATCAATTATGGTCTTTAAGTTAGGTAAATCTGTGATCATAGAGTCACATCAATTATGGTCTTTAAGTTAGGTAAATCTGTGATCATAGAGTCACATCAATTATGGTCTTTAAGTTAGGTAAATCTGTGATCATAGAGTCACATCAATTATGGTCTTTAAGTTAGGTAAATCTGTGATCATAGAGTCACATCAATTATGGTCTTTAAGTTAGGTAAATCTGTGATCATAGAGTCACATCAATTATGGTCTTTAAGTTAGGTAAATCAGTGATCACAGAGTCACATCAATTATGGTCATTAAGTTAGGTAAATCTGTGATCACAGAGTCACATCAATTATGGTCTTTAAGTTAGGTAAATCTGTGATCATAGAGTCACATCAATTATGGTCTTTAAGTTAGGTAAATCTGTGATCATAGAGTCACATCAATTATGGTCTTTAAGTTAGGTAAATCAGTGATCACAGAGTCACATCAATTATGGTCTTTAAGTTAGGTAAATCTGTGATCATAGAGTCACATCAATTATGGTCTTTAAGTTAGGTAAATCTGTGATCATAGAGTCACATCAATTATGGTCTTTAAGTTAGGTAAATCTGTGATCATAGAGTCGCATCAATTATGGTCTTTAAGTTAGGTAATCTGTGATCATAGAGTCACATCAATTATGGTCTTTAAGTTAGGTAAATCTGTGATCATAGAGTCACATCAATTATGGTCTTTAAGTTAGGTAAATCTGTGATCATAGAGTCACATCAATTATGGTCTTTAAGTTAGGTAAATCTGTGATCATAGAGTCGCATCAATTATGGTCTTTAAGTTAGGTAAATCTGTGATCATAGAGTCACATCAATTATGGTCTTTAAGTTAGGTAAATCAGTGATCACAGAGTCACATCAATTATGGTCATTAAGTTAGGTAAATCTGTGATCACAGAGTCACATCAATTATGGTCTTTAAGTTAGGTAAATCTGTGATCATAGAGTCACATCAATTATGGTCTTTAAGTTAGGTAAATCTGTGATCATAGAGTCACATCAATTATGGTCTTTAAGTTAGGTAAATCAGTGATCACAGAGTCACATCAATTATGGTCTTTAAGTTAGGTAAATCTGTGATCATAGAGTCACATCAATTATGGTCTTTAAGTTAGGTAAATCTGTGATCATAGAGTCACATCAATTATGGTCTTTAAGTTAGGTAAATCTGTGATCATAGAGTCGCATCAATTATGGTCTTTAAGTTAGGTAAATCTGTGATCATAGAGTCACATCAATTATGGTCTTTAAGTTAGGTAAATCTGTGATCATAGAGTCACATCAATTATGGTCTTTAAGTTAGGTAAATCTGTGATCATAGAGTCACATCAATTATGGTCTTTAAGTTAGGTAAATCTGTGATCATAGAGTCACATCAATTATGGTCTTTAAGTTAGGTAAATCAGTGATCACAGAGTCACATCAATTATGGTCTTAAAGTTAGGTAAATCTGTGATCATAGAGTCACATCAATTATGGTCTTTAAGTTAGGTAAATCTGTGATCACAGAGTCACATCAATTATGGTCTTTAAGTTAGGTAAATCTGTGATCATAGAGTCACATCAATTATGGTCTTTAAGTTAGGTAAATCTGTGATCATAGAGTCACATCAATTATGGTCTTTAAGTTAGGTAAATCAGTGATCACAGAGTCACATCAATTATGGTCTTAAAGTTAGGTAAATCTGTGATCATAGAGTCACATCAATTATGGTCTTTAAGTTAGGTAAATCTGTGATCACAGAGTCACATCAATTATGGTCTTTAAGTTAGGTAAATCTGTGATCATAGAGTCACATCAATTATGGTCTTTAAGTTAGGTAAATCTGTGATCATAGAGTCACATCAATTATGGTCTTTAAGTTAGGTAAATCTGTGATCACAGAGTCACATCAATTATGGTCTTTAAGTTAGGTAAATCTGTGATCATAGAGTCACATCAATTATGGTCTTTAAGTTAGGTAAATCTGTGATCATAGAGTCACATCAATTATGGTCTTTAAGTTAGGTAAATCTGTGATCATAGAGTCACATCAATTATGGTCTTTAAGTTAGGTAAATCTGTGATCACAGAGTCACATCAATTATGGTCTTTAAGTTAGGTAAATCAGTGATCATAGAGTCACATCAATTATGGTCTTTAAGTTAGGTAAATCTGTGATCACAGAGTCACATCAATTATGGTCTTTAAGTTAGGTAAATCTGTGATCATAGAGTCACATCAATTATGGTCTTTAAGTTAGGTAAATCTGTGATCATAGAGTCACATCAATTATGGTCTTTAAGTTAGGTAAATCTGTGATCATAGAGTCACATCAATTATGGTCTTTAAGTCAGGTAAATCAGTGATCTATCAGACACTTAAGACAGGACTCAGGTAAACCAGCTTCAGGTGACAGCTAAAACCATCAGTTTGATGTCAATGTTGGTGTTCATCAAGGATCAGTATTAAGGCTTTTGTTATTTATTATCGTTCTGAAAGTGTTGTCACTTCATTTTCCTGTAAGCTGCCCATGGGAGCTCTTGTATGCTGATGATCTGATAATTGCTGACACTTCCACTGAATTGTCGATTGAAAGAGTGGTGAACTGGAAGAAAGGCATGGAGGAGAAATAACTTTGAGTCAACAATGGAAAGACCAAGGTAAAGATCTATACTTGGATCTGGAAAGTATCCATGTGCTGTCTGTCTCAGTGACACAGAAAGAAACTTTATCCTCTGCACAAGTTGCTCAAGTTGTGTCCATAGGAAGTGTAGTGAAATCAAGGGACCCCTACAGCCTGATCTGAGCTACAAGTGCCCTTGCTTCAATGGACTTGCAGTCGGTGTGGAAAAACATAAAGTTTTAATTGACTTACTTGGTGACATGTTGGGTCATCAGGCCTCGGATAGACCAAAACTGACCTGGGGTATCCTGGTGAAACAGGACAACATGTCCCTAAGAATGGGTGATTCTAATCCATTGGATTGCAGAGCATGAATTGCCAAGCATGGAGTGGGAGACTTCATTCTCAACTGGAAAGCCAGGTCTCACCCTTTTTAAAAGAATACTTAAAGGCCTGGATAATCTAAACAGGATAATAATGATTCAAGTCAGGTAAAATTGCAATATTCATGGTAAGTAAATATGTGGCTTAAGCATCATACCTAAATAAAGACCAGACTTTTTTTTCAAAACGAAATTATAACATTTTTATATGAATGTAAGAATCATATCATTATTATTTTGAAACTACTAATTCAAACTCAAACAAGCTTGATAAACATTTTTCATTTAAAAGTATCTGTAAACATTCTAAGTCATAGCATTTAGTGTGCTTAAAGCCACTTTTTACTGAGTCAATTTTGATTAACTTCAAAACGGATTTCAATAAAGTATGAACAGTACCATGGCCTCCTTCATGGTTAAAGAATGCATTAAATATAGTAGTGAACAAAACAGCAAGTTATATGTAGCTTTCATGGATGCCGAAAAGGCGTTTGACCGAGTATGGCACTCCGGGTTGTTTTACAAACTTTTCAGATTTGGTTTAGTTGGCCATGGATTAAGAATGGTTGTCGAATTATACAGAAATATAACTGGTGCAGTTGTCCATCAAAATTTACTATAAGATCAATTTGAAATTCAGTGTGGTACAAGACAAGGAGGTATTTTATCTCCATGGCTTTACTTAATATACATCAATGATTTGTTGTTCGAATTATCCTCATGTGTGTCAGGTTTGAAAATCCATGGAACTAATTTTTGTTGTTCGTCCCAAGCTGACAATATAGTCTTGTTGTCTTTCACAAAAAGCGGTCTAGGGGAGCTCTTGGACATATGTCATAGCTACAGTGAAAGGTGGAAATTCAAATACAATGCTTCAAAATGTAAAGTTATCGTTTTCAATGAATCGAAGACACAATACCCTGAAAATTCAAGAACATGGACATTAGGTACCAAAATGATAGATGAAGTAGGAAATTATGTCCACGTAGGTATAAATCTTAATAAATATGGAGGAAAAAGACCCAACTTTGAATCTGTAGTGAACAAGATACGTTCTACGTTCTTTATTCTAATAGACTTGGTGTCCATCATGAATATATGCATCTGGTTTCAAGCATTAAGATGTATAATTCTGTCGTACTACCAAGAGCATTCTTTGGTGCTAAAATGTGGACATCACTATCCTCAAACTGATGTTAAACGTCTAGAAACAATTCATCATTATTGTCTTAAACAAGATCCAAGGTCTACCCATGCGAACACGCTTGGACATGGTTCTTAGCCTTGTAGGTTGTACTTCAATTTCTTCTTTTATTGAAAAGAGAAAGCTAAGTTTCTTATGTGCCATTTGCCGTGCAATCACTCAGCCAAATAACTTTTCTTGATGAGATTATTTCAGCAAAGACACTGTACTATATCTAAACTTAAGTTATATTGCCGATGTTTTAAAAATTTTGAATAAATATGAACTGGAGAAATTTTTAAACATTGGCTGGATAAATGTGGTTTTCCGAGTAAAGCATCATGAAAAGATAACACTTGATAGGATCCACAATTTTGTCAACCTGTCTTGGTCACAACAGATGTTACAGTCAACAGATTTTTCTCATTTCTTGAAAATCATACAGCCTACCAAATGAGTCTCTTCTGGAAAATTTGCAAACAAAACCCAACACTAAAAGATGCATGTTCAAAAGCTGTGGAAATTTTGTGTCTTATTCCAAATGATAATAAACCGTGTGATTATTGCCAAGCTTCAAACATTGAAATAGTTAACCATGTGCTGTTTCGTTGTAACTGTATTGACATAATCAATCTACGGTACAAGTACTGGCTGGACATAGTTGATTTGTTAGAAGTACATGTTTTCAGCTACATGGACAATCTAGATGAAATGACGCTAATACAACTTGTTTTCAGGGCAATGGTTAGTCGTTTAAAAGAAGTTTCCTGAGATGGATGTTATACTTTTTGAAACAACAAATTGCAAGTTTTTTGCATCAGTTATTCATGAACATTGATATATATGCAATTACGGAGTGAACATTTTGTTAATGGCAGTACTAATATATAATTGAATAACATAAAATTATCATACTGACATTGAAACCTTAGCTCATAAGAAACTAACCGTCAAACTATACTGACCACAAACATACAGACACACTCACACACATGCACACAAAGCATGTGCAACACACGAACACGCAAAGCACGCGACACACACACACACATACATATGCACACAATCTTACATAACGTAATTTAAATACCTATCAAATATGTATATGTAAATAGTTAAATATTTCTTTCTTTTTTTGTAAATATCTTGATCTTTCTATCCATTTCTTTCTACTCTCCCATGAGGAGGCAATAAAGATTATATATATATATATATATATATAATCTTAAAGCCACTTTTTACTGAGTCAATTTTGATTAACAATTTTATTGCCAGTATACAAATTTCTCACATGTGATAGATTTATCTCAATGAATTGGTGGTATGATATTTTTTCCAACATCGCATCCTGCATGTGCAAAATAATAATAATAATAATAAATAAACAAAAAAACATTTTCTATGATGAATAATATTATTTTTTTCTTATAGATATGTATATATAAAGAAAACAATCTTTTTTTTTTTTTTTTTTTTTGTCACTTAGGTTCACATTCTGCTGTGAATGGAACCTTAATCGTTTTTGTGGGATATTTTTATTCGTCCATCTTGCATCTAATAGCAGGGATTCCAGTATTTTTAGAAAATTATAAGCAAGAAAAATAATCAATTACTCGAATGAGGTCAAGACGGGGAAATTCAATATTCATGGTCAGATTTTTTTCAAACTCAAACTCAGCACACCCTTGTTTGAGATGAAAAATCTGACCACTTGATTGGAATTTCCCCATCTCAAGATTCTCGACCTTAAACTCGTAATAGATTCTCTTTGTATCAAATCCACTAACCTGAGGCAATTCACACCATATCTGTGATCCTCCATTTACCAGCCTCTCAGAGAGAATGAAATACCAGTTCCCAGAAGTTATCCTCAGCACACAAACTTTAATCAGTTTAGACAGGGTACCAATTACTCCTATTAAAACAGAAAGAAATTATAATGACAAACAGGATTATCATTCATTCATTCATGTAGATGCCCTGGTAAGCTTTGGGCTTGTCTTGGTGCTTCTTCATACTTGGATTCTGTTTCTAGGAATGTTACTCTTCCGATTCCGCATTCTTGTGCTGATTGCATACAGCTAGGGTGAAATTTTGCTGGGTGCCATTTCCAGACTTTATTCAAAATATTTTTGAAAGCGGCCAAACCCAGTATCTTCTCAATACTAGTGGGACGCTCTACTGACTGAGCTACCCAGCCACCTATCAAGCCTGGTCTGTTACAGCTGCATTTTTTCCCTTTCCTGTTACAAAGCGTTTAGGGATGTTGCATTTACTGTCTCTTCCGGTACACTGACTTATACAATAAAATCTTCCATTTTAAGGAAGAATTCATCAAAAAAATAATTAATTAATTTAAAATAATAATAATAAATAAATAAATAAAATTTCAAAAATAAATGACTATTGAAAAAAAAATGAAGTCAAATGTTGTCATACTCCTAGATATTACCAAAAGTTGTTACTTAGCTGATGGATCACATTTATGTTATCATGTCTTCTAAATACATTAAACTTTGTCCTTTTGAAGAATGGCCAAGAAGATAGGTATCATATTATTACTTTTTTAAATACTGTAAATTATAATCAGAAACGGATAAAAGCTGTCAGTGAATAGTCAGCAGTCAGGTTAGATGTCTCACTGGGAGTTACTAAGATTGGACAAAACAGTAAAACATACAATAAATAACAATAATTGTTTTTACTAGTGAATAACATCCAGTTAAAACTTATTAAGGTCATTATAACGACGTTATTTGTATGACAACACTTGCTTGTAAAATGTTGAATGCATCCAATATCCACTATCTTCCCTCTAAACCTCATAACTACATTTTATTAACCCGCCACGGAAATGAAAATTATATTATAATTTACAGAATAGAAAAACGGCCCGAAATTTCCGGACTATCTGTAAGATAAGAAGATATCAAAGCGCGGAAATTTAGTAAAACAAACATCTATTATTATTTCGTATTGCATTAAAAGTTTAAACTCTCTCTCTCTCTCTCCTCTCTCTCTCTCTCTCTCTCTCTCTCTCTCTCTCTCTCTCTCTCTCTCTCTCTCTCTCTCTCTCTCTCTCATGAAAACACAATGATCCACAGATAATATACATATGTACGAGGCGCCGTTTCTATATTTATTCAGTATCTTAACATATGCATAAATCGATTTTTGCATATGCAAAAATAACCAGCATTTTAACATATGTAAAAATATATTTATGCATATGCAAAAATCAATTTATGGATATCCATAAATGAATAATTAATGCATATATAAGCTAAAACAGTGAATTAATATAGAAATGGCGCCTCATATATATGTCGATAGTATGTAATGAGATTAAGGACTAAACAATAGGTAATCACTTTCTGATGAGGAACTGGGTCAGAATTTGCTTCCGCTAATTACCTAATATGTTGATTAGTACTCAGTGTTGTTTACCTGTAATTATTGACCACAATATATAGCAAGTAAATGCACAATAATTTTATATAGATTTTTAATTTACATTTTTAAGATGAAACTAGCCAAAACAATTAATACAATTAATTTTGAATTATTCTAAATAAATAAATAAGTAGAATTTAAAATAAATTTTATTCATCTGATGTAAAATGGAGCAAAACACAATATTTTGGATGTCTCAAGCATTTAATATGGGGAAAGGGTTAAAATGAATAATTTCTTAGAAAATGGAATAATTTTCAAACTTGTTTTAGTCGTAAAAATGACTTTATAATTCTTATTCCAAAAGGTAACAGGAATGCGGAAATTAACTCGAATGAACGGATAAATAAACACCAAGTGCACATCACGCACCACATTAACTTGTCCGAGATTTATTTTAAACAAAAAGAATCATGTGGATTCGGAGCAACCTATAAGAAATCTTTGTACCATTCCAAATAAACAAGGTCACAATTTGGCCTAAAATTTAATCAGTACTTGTTTCTGAATATCGAAACCTCTGTAAATAGTTCGTATTTCGTAAATTTTTCATTCTGTAAAATTATCACTTATAAAAGACCGAAATCGACTTCCTGTCCTCATTTCTGATGTTTACATCGAAGGGAGAACGGCATGACACATAAATCTATTTAAAACCGATTCTGGATTTTACAAATTATTGAGTAAGATATTTGTTGTCTATTTTCTAAATATTAATCTTGTCTTAAAAGAAAGCGACTTGGAGACGTATGTTATCGTGTAATTTTACGTACATAATATTGTTTCTTATATTTTGCTTTTGTCAGCTGATTGCATAAGCACTTGTACATAACATATGTAATGTAATATATTAGTGTCCAGTAAAGAATATTTTAAACACGTTACTCTGTTAATGCTACAGTAACAGAATATATTTTAAAACGTTTCATACATCAGTTATAAGGCATTATTATGTTTTATTCCCAACTGAAAAATTGAACAGTTGAATCTTCTGTGCTATGCAATGTACATGTGTAACTATAATCATTGTCACATTATGATGACATATAACTTGAACGTACTATGAAGTGTAACTAGATAGCAGATTACACTGAGAGAGAGGGTGTGTACATGTTTTGTTTTCGTATTAAAATATGATGTTCAGCATTTGTAAAATTCAAATTTTCTTGTCAGCTACACGTACTAGTATGCTTAAAGGAAAAAAATTGACAATAATGGAAGGTGTACTAGTATTTGAATCAATAGTGCATATGGCAAAACTTAAAACTTATTTCAAGAATTGCAGATTTGGTGTGTGTGTGTGTGTGTGTGTGTGTGTGTGTGTGTGTGTGTGTGTGTGTGTGTGTGTGTAGGGGGAAGTAATCTGTATTGTGATGCACATTTTCCCCAGTTTACCAGTGTTTAGACACAATATCTAAAGCTTTATGAAATGTTTGACATTGTACAAAAGAACCTTCCTAAGAAATAAAATGTATACCTCGCAAAAGGGCCAATTGTTTAACAAAAAGAGACATTTGACCTCAAGCAAGGGGCACATGTACAGAAAAAAAATGCTTTAACTTTCATAAAGAGCACCTGCCCAGCAAAAAATGAAATGTCTGACCTTATATAAGGAGCACCTGTCTGGGAATAAAGTCCATAAAATGATTATCTTTGATCTTTGAGTACAGGAGTTTTGTAATAAATAAACTTTGTAAACAAAAACTTTTTAAAAAATGAAAGATTTTGACTTTAAAAATACTGTTGTGACAAATGAGATGGAAAAGGTATCAAGGAAGAGTACATGGAAATTTACTGCAGTATTTAATTTCCGAAAAACCTTGACAGTAGGGCTACAAATGGAAAAACAATAGACAAGGCCATATAGATTATCTAAACATGGGGGGGTCCTAAATAGGCTCAAAATTTTTTGTAGCAACTTCTAGTGTAGAAGTGGTAAACTTTGTAAAAAGTAGAAACTTCAAAGTGGAACCTATTTGATTATCAAACTTTTTCCCAATAGGCATAGGATAGAGCTTGTATTATTCAATTTGTGTATCCTTTAGTAAGACATTTTTGATTTGCATTTTAAAGGGACCGATATAATTCATTTAATTATTACTTGAGATATTCAACAGATTTTCAGGTGAGCGAAAAGGCCTACAAGCTTTTTAAACATTTGTGTTATTTCTCTGTGAACTTTTGATAATGATATTGATTTTTTTTTCAGTAAGGCTTTTAAGTGAAATGCTAGGTAACAAGAAAATAATTTTTTCTCTTTACATATCTTGATTTTTACATTTTTACAGTTTGTGATTAAAATGCCAGGTGAACAGAAAAATAGTTTTTTATTATTATATGGATCACAAACTGGCCAAGCCAAAGCCATAGCTGAAGAGATAGCAGAAAAAGCTGAAACACAACACAATCTTAAAGCTAATGTGTACTGCCTCAGTCAAACTGAGAAAAAGGTACCTGGTAATCAATTAATTAAACAAAGCACACTTTTAAAGCTTATGTGTACTGCCTTAACCAAACTTATCATAAACTTATATGTGTTCTTATAGGTGATTTACAAGGATTGAATTGGAGTTATGGTGATTAACACCTCCACTTAAGAATCTCACATATATCGAGGTGGTTAGTTCAGAAACGATGGAGGAAATAGATGTACTTGCAGTAAACCACTGACCTTTGGCAATCATACTTTCTAAAATTTGAAGAGACAGAGTAGGACTCGAGTCTAGGGCAAAAGAGGCATTGTGATCTGTAACCACATGCTTTTAGACCAGTAAGCTACAGATGCCAATGTTATTCATGGCAGTTAGTGTTCACAAATACTGCTTGGTGGGAGATCTTTAATTGATTGAAAGCTCTTGTTGATATTGCAACAGTTATTTGGCAAAGTTCTGCTTATATGAAAATATTACTAACATGATCAATTAGCTATTCAAACAATGACTTTACATTTGTTCACGTGAGTGGACAATTATTCAGCTTACAGTTGTCCACATCATTTTGTAGTTGTAGTCTGGTGTTGCTAAACAATCGAGTTGAAATACTTTTGCAAAAAGTTAGATATAATTAATGCTAAATAGAATTAAGTTTTTTTTTACTCTTTCAGTTTAACATTGAAAAAGAAAAATGTGTTGTTATAGTAACGTCAACAACGGGAGATGGTGAACCACCAGATACAGCTGCAAAGTTTTTTCGAAGACTTAACAAGAAAACATTACAAGAAGATTACTTATCAAATATTAACTACACACTGTTAGGTAACATTGTACAATTTTTTTAAAAAAGAATTTATAACATAAGAAAAATTTTAAGAAATCTCATTTTAATGGTTGGAAGTTGTCTTCCGTTTTCCATTGGTTTACATCAAAATATTGTTTTATAGAGATAGAGAAAAAAGATTGTTTTTGTGTGATATTCATTAGTGCAGCTTACTTGGTTGTTTTTGTGTGATATTTATTAGTGCAGCATACTTTGGTTTGGTTTTCTTTCATTGGTTTTAAAGTTTTCTAATGTCACATCAGCAAATTTTATTTATTCACTTCAAGAGCAAGGTTATTTATTGCAGTGGATTAATCTAAGAACAAGTTTGTGTGAGCAAGTGATAAGTGAGTGTGTATTATGGTCTGTCTTGTACTTTTTGGCATTAAAGGCAAATTTTTTGTCAAGGTGCTGACTCATTGAGCCAGTATGCCACAGACAAGCAACAGTAACATTATCATGGTAGCAGGTGAACTTGTCGATACTCTGTCCTTATAATTCTGAGCACCAGACAAGGAAGCAGTATCTCAAATTTTAAAGTCTTACTTTATGACCCGGCTGGGATTTGAAACCTGACCTTCTGCTTGTGAGTTTCTGAATCAATGAGGCAGTGCTTTACTTCGGAAAATGAAAACCCATCTATACTGTTACCTACATATCAATGTTGTGTGATAAATTTACTTATGGGAACTGAAAATCTGTCATATCTAGGTAAAACATTCACATCCAGGAAAAGTGAAACAGAGTTACAAGCCTTGGTGAAAAATTACCTGTGTCAGGTATTTGATTGTGGAAGAGAAGGGGGTTACCCATTTAAAACTAAAAAGGCTTCCATTAATATATATAAATGATGTATTTGTTGCAGGTTTAGGTGATTCCAATTATACAAATTTCTGTAAATGTGGCAAAGCTGTTGATAAAAGGTTGGAAGAACTTGGAGCAAAAAGATTCTATCCATCAGGGTTTGCTGATGATGCTGTGGGGTAAATATTAAATAAAAATTAAAAAAAAAACAGTGATGTACACACAGTCTGCTTGATTATTTTTTTTTAGTTAATCTTCCAATTTTTCTATCAGTTTATTAGTGAACAGGTGCTTCCACAAAATATTTTAATTCTATTACATATTTGCCTACAATAAACACAATCAATAAATGAAAATAGTCTATTAGTCTTATTTAAAATTTGTGATTTTGCACCCTGCTATATAAGTTATCAAATTTGTAAAAGACAGATTTTCTTGAGACTTTGTGGTAATTGCTATACTGAGGATTTTAAAACCTGTTTAATTTTTTTTTCAGTTTAGAAGTAGTTGTAGAACCTTGGATGGATGGACTATTTCCAGTCTTACAAAGATTTTTAGGCCTGACCCCACATGACTCAGAATCTTCATTAGCAAATATGGATAATAAATGTTTAAATGGACATGTTAAGAGTAATAGTACAAGTGATGATCTCAAAAACACAGATAGTGTCATAACCAATGATTCCATAAATATCAGTGATGTCATAAATACAAATGAGATTAATTCGTCACAGTTGAAACAAGAAATTTCAAAAGTAGATCAAAATTTAGCCAAATCAAATGGTGAAATAAACAAGACTTATAAGTCTTATTCTGAAGCTATGACCAATGGGTCAGATAAATCAATAGATTTAATAGATGCTGATAAAGTCCCTTTAAGTGTTGAAAGCCATAAACAGGAAGCATCACTTGGAACATCTATACCTCCATTGTCAGAGAGCTCACTGAATCTACCTGCACTTCCACCAGCATTCCTGCACATAGAATTTTTACCTGAAGAAAGTTTGGTAAGAAATAAAAACCATATATTTTTCTTGAGGGCATTTTAAAAATTTTTATGTCTATTTTCAGTTGCATCTTGTCTGAATTAAGAGAAAAACCAAGCTTAATTTAAGTTAATCAAATTTTCTATAAATATTTGCATAATCCACTATCACAGTGACTCAAACAATAGCTGTTTAGAGATGACATTTATAACCCTATTTCTTGTATGATATTCCAGGATGTAAACTCACTCCCAATACAGAATGGATTAGCATTTCCATCTGCTGCTACTGCTGTCACCATGGCAACTGTGATATCAGCAAAACAGTTAACAAGAGAGGATGCTGTCAAAAGAACATTATGTCTTTGTTTAGATATAAAGGTTTGCTAATTTTTTTTAAAGTACATTGAAAAGCATCATACTTCCATTTTTTAAAAAAAAAAAAATTAAAAAAAAAACATCAAATAAATTAATTTTTTATGTCCCATGAAATGTCATACTCCCCATTTTTTAAAAAAAAAATTAGAAAGAGTCAAAATAAATTTATTATATGTGTCCCATTTTTATATTTTTTTAAGAAAAGATTTAAATAATATGTAAATAAACAAGATTTATAATTTTTGTTTCGATTATGAATTCACTTGTTTGTCATATAAATTTCCATATTTCATATTTAGCATAAATTTCTGTTATTTATGTAATTTTAGAATTCTGATATCAAATATTTACCTGGAGATGCTGTGTCTGTTGTATGTACAAACTCAGAAGATGAAGTCAATCATTTATTTAAAAGGTAATGGTGCAGGAAAGTAATCACTTTGCATTTGTAATTTGCATAGTATTTGAAAATAGTAACTGAAGTTGTCAAAATGATTCAAAAATGTTTTATTTATTTATTTTTCTTTATAGAAATTCAATAAGAATCATAGAATCTGATTTTCATTTGGGTCATTGAAAGATAACTTGAATGGATGTTATGTTCATTTGATAATATTTAAAATTAATTTCACAAAATTTTATTTCATTAATTACACAGTGAGTATAACATCTAATTGGGTTATTTGTCAATGAACAGAATAAAAATCAGATCTAATGCTTTATTTATTATGATTGGTATCAGAGATTCCTTTTGATTACCAGAGAGTTCAGTATGTACTTATTTGTTCAGTAAAATCAGTTAAACTGTTACTATTTTTGCATAGCACATATCACATTAAAAAAGATATCAAATCTCTTTCTATCAGCACTTATTGTACTTTGATTTCTTTCAGATTAGATATTTCACATGTAGCAGATCAAGTTTGCAAGTTTGATATACTACCAGATACTAAAAAGAGAAATCCATCAGTACCTTCCCATATACCTCACAAATCTACGCTAAAACATATATTTAAAACTTGTGTTGACATAAGGGACGCACCTAAGAAGGTAAGGACCTTAATTAATGGTTCAGTATCTGTTTATATTCAGTACACCTGAACAACCTCTTATTTCTTGACAAGTCAAAAGTGCTTTTAATTGCAAAAGTGCCATTTCTATTCTTGCTAATTTAATTTGAGAAAGTTTTTCAATATACTTGACAAACCTAGGTGATTTTTTCAAATTTCTTCCACCATTATAAACATTTTTCAATAATTATTTTAAGCTTGCCTGATTAAATGCTCAATTTGACCTTTTCAAATGCTTCTTTCTTCTGTACATTTGCTGTCCATCCAAAAATTTAAGTTTAAACAATTTATCCTCTAGAACCAGTCAACCCATGACAAAGAAACCTGGCAGGGATGTTGCAAAACTGGAGCCTTGTAAATTCTTGAAGCTGGTTGACCTTGGCCGTTATTCAAAGTCACGGTGACCTTAAATAATAAAACCTTTTAACATTTCCATGTCATAGATGCCTTGGAACTAAATTTGCAAATCTTGCTAATCTTGATCCACATTCAAGCTCAAAATAAACTGAAATATTAAGACCTTTTAACATATTATTTCACAAATAAAAGGGCCTACAAACTTGAAAGTTCACTCATAGAGAGAAGTCATTAAGCTCTACAAAGATAGGAAAATAGGTGACCTTCACTAACATTAATGGTCACAGTGACCTAAAAGTAAAACTTTTAAATTCTACCTTATTTCTTTTTTTGAATGAAAATATTATTTGAACTTAGAAAAAATTCTTACCTCAGTCTATAGATTATAAAGATTTGGCTTCAGTCGTCAGGTACATGTATTAATTGTTTAATGTTCAGGGGAAAATTCAGACTAACCTTGAGCTTGATTTTTAAATGTATTTGTAGGCTTTAATAAGGTCACTTGTTGAGTTTACCACTAACCAGTCAGAGAAGAGACGACTTCAGGAACTTTGTAGTAAACAAGGAGCAGATCACTACAGCAAGTTTATCAGGGAAAGCAGGATCTCTTTGTTAGATCTATTATTAACCTTCCCATCATGCAATCCACCTGTAGAAAGAATTCTTGGTATGTAAACAAAATCTGTAAATAACTTAATAGCATTAAATTTTCTAGATGCACCCATGCCATTGTCCCCAAAATGATACTGTAAACGTGTTAATTTTAGCCTGTACATATATTAGCACACTTTACATTCTAGACTAATTTGCATGATTTTTAATTCGTACAAAACAACTTTTAAGAAACGGACTATAAGTCATAACATGTTAGTCATTATTTTAGTGATGTATGTAAATTAGAGCTACTGTCCTAGCATGAAAATCTCTAAAATTAAAACACAGCTAAAATTAGTACTTTACAGTAATTTTGTCCTATAAGAACAATATTTTTTGGGCCAATCCTTAATTTTTTTAGACCCCTTAAAAACAGGTAACAAACTTAAAAAGACAGTTTCCTTTGATAAAAGAATCTATATCCATTGTTTCCAATTACAAGTTTATCTAGATTTATTGCCAGTCCCTGATACAATTTATAATGTAACAAAACAAATTTGTTGAGTGTGTATACATGTACTTTACTATGATATAGGGTTTGTATTGTAAATCATATTGTAAATCTTATTTAAAATCTATAGTGTTGTACCCAGATGTGAGGTTATCACACAAATCAGAGCCAGAGCAGTTATGAATTCCCTATCATGATCAATTGTTTTGTGACATGATTTGTATCATACTTATTGTTCTTGTTCCCTGAAATCCATCAATCATTCTGGTCAGATGACAACACATCTAGACATTTTTAAGACATTTTATAGACAAAAATAATTTTCTTCACACCATATCAATACTTCAGTTTAGAACAGCTTTGAGTGTTTTTTTATTAATTTATTAAAAAAAACTTTTCAGAACATCTACCAAGACTGCAGCCACGACCTTATTCTGTTTGTAGGTAAGTACTTGTAAGATGTCATATATATATTGTTAAAACCTTAGCCTGCAAACTGAGTCATCATCTGAACTTTTTGTATCACTGCCTTTTAGCTCATCTGATCTTATAGCTCAGATGAGCTATTACAATGGTTCATCAACTGTTGTCTGTCGTGTGTCGTGTGTCATCTTTGTTCGTTGTGCATTAACTTCCAACATTTTTTGTATCACTCCCTTTTTTTCTAAGAGGTGGTTTAGTATATATATAATGGTCTACAATGTTCATATGCAGCATTATGGAAAAAACTGACCTCATAACATTTGTATATATACCTGTACAGTATCATATCATAATCTTAATACTGATATCTTTGTGATGCAAAATTTTTCTCCATTAAAGAGTTAAATTGAAACTACTAAATAAAATTACTTTTTTAACTCCATCTTGAATTTGCAGAAGTTCTCCAATAGCCATATCTGAGGCATCAACATCCAGGATTAATAGATCCGTATTGTTCAACAACGACAAAACCAGAGGGAATGTTAATGTAGTTTTAAGGGCTTTAAAGGAATCCCCTTTAAATTCCACCCCACTTACATGTAAATCTTTTTGTTAGTTAAGTCATACCATGATTGAGCTATCTCTGCAAAATCCTTTGCAAACCCTTGATAATAATTTGCTTAACTGAAAAATCATTCTATGCCCTTGGAAGAGTTGGGGACTGGCCAACACTGTTTCTTGAATTTCCAGATAAGATTCGCTTTTTAAAAAAAAACCAGAATAAGTTACCAAGTACTCTTTTTTTACCCGTTTAAAAATACATGTAAGTCCAGTAATCTCAAACTTGATATCTGTTAAACTTTTTGGATAAAAGAATAAAATTTAATGTTTAGGTATAGTAAGGTGTCTTAGACATTCTTGAAATTAAAACTTTTTCATTTAATGGATTTAGGTAATCCTAAATGTAATTTCGGTTTACATTAATTATTATATATATATCTTGATGAGATTTCGCTTTTTTCTTTAAAAAATGATCAAAAAAAATGTAAATAAAAAATAATTGTGTCTATAATGTATATTAACAATAATAATTACAATATAATATTAAATACTTCTTTGATTTAAATACAGTTGAATGGTTTTTCAGATAGATATATACAGAGAGAGCGAGGACAAAATTTGATATATCATTATTGATTTAAATTTGTTGGTTCACCAGTAGAAAATGTTAATAAAAATCAGCTGATAGACTGATCCTTACCAGGAATTACCATTAACAATACAAGCTGTAACACATTAATTTAAACCACTGCGGGAGCTCAGCTGGTAGAGTGCTCATTCCATAAGTGGGAGGTTGTGGGTTCAAACCCCAACTGGATCTAACCCAAGTGGGTAGTGACTTTTTTGCCAAGCACTCAGCATTACAAAATGAGTCATGGTTCTTTCAGATGGGAACTTGAAATAAATGAGGTCCTGTGTCACAGTAGGCATGGCACAATAAAGAACCCTTCTGTTGTATAATGCCATCAGCAAACACAAAGGCACCTTTACTTACTTACTCACATGAATTTAATTTTTTTCAGTTCACCTATTGATGACCCTGGTGTTCTTGAAATAGCCTTCAATGTTATTAGTATAAGTAAAGAATCGGGGAGAACTTATGAAAGATCCGGTATATGTACAGGAATGCTGGATAATATCACCAAATCTATACAAAAACAATATGACCAATCAGAGACCCAGAAAATACAATATAGCCAATCAGAGATAGAGGATGATGTCACCAAATCTATGCAAAAACATAATAGCCAATCAGAAACTGACAATTCAGTTACCTCTCAGATGACAAAACTATCATTGAACCCGGATGCCTTACAGGTAAAGCACCCACTTTTTAGACTCGTGTTTTACCATATTGCTTAGTTCACAGAATCATAATTTTACCACATCATCAGTCTTATGTTCTTAGTTACTTCATGCCTTGTAGTCTAGGATCAGTAAATGTTTGATGGCTCATTGCATTTTAAATTGTATTCTTGTAGAAATTACAAATACAGCTGTAAAGTAGCCAGCAAGCTCGATCATCACTGTAGATAATAGCGACATACACTGTGTACAATTTATTTTTGAACCCCTTTTTATGAACTCCATTTATCAATGGTATTTATTTGTTTCTCAATATTTCTTAAATAAGAAATTATTTCTTTTTAGTCAGTTGTGAACATTTTTACTTCCACTGTTTCTCTTGTTGGGTTGCTATGACTACATTAAACCAATAATATTGTAGGTTCCAGTCTTTGGAAGAACAGGACAAAATTTTCACCTGCCAGAAAACCTGTCAACCCCAATCATCATGATAGGACCAGGGACGGGTGTTTCTCCATTTATTGGATTTTTGAGACACAGAAAATGTCTGAAATATAAAATGGCAGACACGGAGAAGTATGGAGAAACATGGCTGTTTTATGGATGTCGACATAAAGATCGGGATTATATATATAGGTAGTGTTTTTTTAGATTTAAATTCTTTTTTTTCAAGCAGTTTTTGTCGAGTCTGGCATTGACATAAGGCAATACTTAGATGTTATTTTTCCAGTGTGGTTGTATGCCGTAGTGGCTGCAGCATGTCAAAATGTTAAAGTTTATGTTAAAGTAATGTATTTTCTACTTGATCAAAAACTAACCAGGCGAGACATATGTTTCCATGGAATTCTTGCTAATAGCAAAAGCTTGTAAAAAGTGAGTTAAAAATGCAACCAAAAGAATAAACAAACAAAAGAAAGATTGAAGCAAACATCAAAGAAAGATAATAATATATTGGAACCACCTATTATAAAACAAGAATTCCACGGATTTAAATATCTCGCTTTGTTAGTTTTTGATGTAGTAGAATATATATTACTTTAATATAAACTTTCACATTTTGACACGTGGCTGCTGACGACACCGAAAAAGTTACACCTAATTCTGGCCTTATGGCAAGCAGTGCCAGGCTCAAATAAAAATTAAATGTTAAAAGGTTTTATATCCCCAGCAGTGGCATATTTCAGTATACATGTATATGTTATTACATTGTGTAAATACCTGTATGTTAATAGTGCCTGTTATTCTTGTCATGTAACCAATGTTAAATGTGATTTCCAGGTTACAGAAGCTTTTTACTAAAATACAAATGCATACTCTAAAAGGGTTTTCATTTAGAAATTAATGTGACCTTTGGAAAATATACACTAAAGAACCTTTTTTGTATTAAATAATAATACATATTTAATTTCAGGAGTGAAATAGAGGGTTTTGAAGAATCAGGTATTTTAAGTAAGTTATGTGTAAGTTTTTCACGAGATGAACAACAAGATGATTTACCTCGGTATGTCCAAGATAATCTATTACTCCACAGTTCAGAAGTGATGACATTATTGGAGAGTGATGCTATCGTATATGTATGTGGAGATGCAAAAAACATGGCTAAAGATGTCAATGAAGCATTTTTACAGATAATACAGAAAGAGAGAGGTGAGTTTTAAGTGATAAAAGCGATGGTATATGGTTTAAATCCCCAATAAAAATAACAAAATTTCTATTGTCTTAGTACATATATGTACATGTATTCTAATGTCAATATATGCTAATTATCATGATTATGTGTAAATTTTGACATAAGAGATTTCAGTTTTTTATGTTTTCATGAAATGAACTTTAAACAACGGTTAAGGTCAATTTCAAGTTTATGAGTATTTGGCCTGGTTCTACTATTAGCTATATTTTTTTAAAATTTTTTCAATGTAGACTTAACATTTGATATGACCTAATTTACAATATAAAGCCTTAGAATGCTATATCTAGACTTAATGTAAAGAGTTTTACAAAAAGATCAAGTTTGGTGTTTTCATGCAATGCCCTCTCAATGGAGTCGGGGTCTGCTATTTTCTGCTTTTGTCCAATTTTAAATAAATTTTAAGCAGATTAAAATTTGATAATATTTTTCAATCTTATGAGTTAGATGTTGACCATTTTGGTACTGAAGGACTGTTGTTTGCATTTCCTTTTTATTTCAGATAGTTTGCTGTACATTTCCATGATTCATTTAAACTTACAAAATACAATTAATTAGCCATTTTTATCAGACCATTTTTTACACCTTTTTTGAATGTGACTTACCAAGGCTTAGCACATTCTCAAGCTTATTTCATTTTATATGTATGTGAGTATTTTACTTTATTTGTTACACATGGTACTGTTGGCTTGTTTTGTAGTTAATTTGTTGTTTTTATTCTTATAATTTTAGAGTATACTGAAGAAGAAGCAAAGCGATATGTGATGAAAATGAGACTTTACAAGAAATACATGGAGGATGTTTGGACTTGATTCATTATGATATCACACACACACACACACACACACACACACACACACACACACACACTGAAGTAGCATATCATTCCTAGGAAATAGCATATGTGGAAAAAATACCCCCTAGTAAAATTTACAAGTCAGGGGTTCAAAATTCCCCAGGTCCGAGGTTCGGACCCTTTTGATTTACTTTGGGACCCTTGGAAATTTACTGTAAAAGTCTGATGGACCTGCCATTTGTTTGCTGGGACAGTTTTTAAAATACTCTTTTTTTGAATATGAAAAACAGTCTTAAAATCACTTAATTTATTGCAATATGTCAAAGGTGTTGTTGTCAGATCATTTCTGAAAATGAAAATATAATGTGCAGTTGCTTTGACAACAGTAGTACTCAATTGTTTGTTAGCTATATATTTTTGTTTGATCAAGGATATAAACAAAGTTGATCAACATCAGTTTATTCAATTTTGGTGCACATGGACCTTCCAGTGCTGATATGGGACCTCCCAATCTTAATTTGGGACCTAACAAAACGTCCTTGACCTATTATTGTGAAATATAATTTTGAACCCCTGCAGTACTTTTAAATTCAGGGGGAAATAGTTATAAAATTTTTGAATTTCCAAGAAAAAAAATGTTACAGTATGTTGCTTTATATTGCTTGTTAGTAATTTGAATACTGGGATTTTTGCAGAAATTCATTTTGAAAACACACTTTTAAATCTGTGCACTACAGTATTGTATTTTACTCAGTTATATAAGTCAAGTATTTTTTGTTTATTCATGAGTCAGTGAGGAACTAGACAGGTTTTTGTCATTATTTCAAAATTGACTGACTGCAAACATAATTAGCCACCTAAACATCAACTTTAAACTATATTTTGGAAATCTAAATTGTTATGTAATATATGTTATACATTGTTTATATCTTTAGAGTTATTAAAAGCCTTTTATGAGTTACTATTTTTAGCAAACTCATTCCAATGTCATTTTAACATTTACTTATGTGACTCTTACTTGATTTCGAACACACTTTCCTTGAGCTTATTTTATCCTTTATTCATAGTTTTGGACTTTTAACTTGCATAGATACAGAGGTTATTCCCCTTTATGTATATTGCTATTTTACTCTGATTAGCAGATATTTTTTCATGTTAAAATGTTTCAAAAATTAAACGAAAAAAATTCTGATAATTTCATATTTCCAATACAGTATGTCAATTTAATATAAACAATGAAGTGTCCTTGAAAAAGAAGTTTTTACAAGTGATGAAGATTTAAATTTGGGGAAAACAACTTTATGTTTTAAACAAAGATTATGTACAGAAATTGTATTACTGACAATTATTGATGAATAACAGGACAATAAAATTGTCTTATTGTTTGTTACATGTCAAGATTTTATAAGTAAATAAAATGTTTTTAATTTGTTAATTTTGTTTTCTTTGTTATAAAAATAGAAATTCATCAGAAGACCTTTCTGAATTGCCCAAATGAAGGGGTTATTCCCCCTTTAGGCCCCATTAAGGGGAAATAGTAAACAAGTGACCCATGGGCCTTAAAGCTCACCTGAGGATATGCCCAAAGTCGTTTGCAAAGTACAATAGACAATAACTAGTTACAGAAACTTTCCAAGTTTTAGACTTGAAAAAAAATTGTTTGAATTATCTCCCTTTAAATATATCTTTTTAAAATATCCAGTAAATTTAATAAACTTTGCCTCGTAACCTTCAACTATATCTCTCTTTTATACAAAAGATAATCTAAAAGATATTTGAATAAATTTAAGTTAGAAAATACTTTGATTTTTTCCACATATTTTCAGTAAGATACATTTTGGGTAATGAAACATATTTTATCATATTTTGAACTTGCATATAGTATTTACATTTCAACCCGAGTCTACTAATGTTCATTTAAATAGTGTAACTCTATGTAACCAATTTATGACAGTCATGATGATGGCTATAAAATGACTGGGAAGCTTTGGATAAAAATCAAATGAAAGCTTTTCTAGAATAAAAAATTTAATGTTAAAACTATTCTCAAGTTAAATCTATAAGGTGATTTTTACTGAACTACAATAGAACTTGCAATAAGAACTATCTGCCTGTAAATGCCTATGAATCATTTGTCTACGATATCCGGGTTTCCTGCATATATTCAATTACTTTAAAATCAATGGGTTTGGATTCAGATTTTGTAATTCTGAAATCTAATACAGTGTATTTAATTCAATCACTCCAATTTTAATGTAACCAATTTTGAATTTAATATTACCCAGAAATCCAACGTTTATAATTTTGTCAATATCAAACTTGCGATGGGGTAAATTACTTTTGTTTTCAAGTACAGTCAAACCTGCCTTAACCTTTAATTGGCAGATACGCCACCTACGCCATTCTGATTTTTGGACGGTCTGTTGCACAATGGTGTATAATTGTTAAAACTTGTCCGATTGATGTAAATTTGGTACCATATGAAACTAGAGAAAATTGTCAAATGGTTGTATTCTTCGATTTTTTTAATACGGTATATATTTCAGTTAGATTTTTTAGGTTGAATATTACCAAGCGATCCCGTCCCTGACGTAGTGGAATAATTAGGAGAGGAGAGTGGAGTAATGGTGTTTTACGCCCCAGTCAAGAATCTTTTCACTTATTTCGAGGCGGTCAGTTCTGGAATGGTGGAGGAAACCGGAGTGCCCGGGGAAAACCACCGACCTTCGGCAAGCGAACTGACAAACTTTCTCACACTAGGATCTGTCCCGAGTGGATTCGAACCAAGGCGGTGAGAGGCGCTGTGATCCGTAAGCGCGCGCTTTAGACCACTAGGCCACCGAGGCCCCCTGAAAAATTAGGAATGCCGAAAAAATACGGAAAAAGTAATTCATTCACACTTAGAAATTAAGTTTCAAACCCAATAAAAATGGTACATTTTTTGTTAAATTTACAAAAATTCCTCTGCCAATTAAAGGGTTTAAAGGCCACCTCTCTGTAAGGACAACCTGTATTCAGGGCCAATAAAATTCTATCTCAGTTGCTTTTTGTGTATATTTTTTTAAACTTGTATATAAAGGCAAACTGTCTATAAAGACCACTTTTACTGATTCCCAGGAATGGCCTTTATACACAGGTTTGACTGAAGATATAACTTGATATACATGTATATACGCCTACCGTGCCACGAGACCTCGTTTATTTTAAGTTCCCATCCGAAAGTGCTTGGTGAAAGAGCATCACTACCCACTTTCAAGTCTTGGGTCAAACGCGTTCGGGGTTCGAACCCATGATCACTTTAACAACTGAGCTACAGCAGTGTCTCCTAGATGACTTAACTGTTTATTAACGAAACAAGACACGGTAGGCGTGGCACGATAAAGAACCCTGCGTATTATGACTTTAGCGAAACACACAAGCAAAATTTCTGTACTTTCGCCTATAGCTGGCGAGGTCTCGATATAAGTTAATATTCTCGACTGGGACGTTAAACACCCTTACTCAACTCAACTCACCTTCAGGTAAAAATTAAAGCTGATGACCCTTACATTTACGAAGGGATAAATAATACTAGTCAACGTGTTTAATCTTAAAGTCAAGAAGGAAGCAAATATGCACCAAATTTTATTCATGCATGGTAAATGTTTAAAATTACCGATCGTTACTCCCGCTTATAAATTCATTTTATCCATTACCATCTTTTCACCCTTGAAATCGGGTGTTCGAACCCCGGCCGGGTCTGCACAAAACTTGAAATTTGATCGTGACTGTTCTTTCGTCAAACACTTGGCATTGAGGAATGAAAATCACGGGTCCTTTGGAGAGACCTTAAAATCGAGCCCGAGTAACGGTAGGCGTAGTATGCTTAACCCCCCCCCCTCGGTCAAATTGCCCTCAGCTCACTGCAAAGGTCAATATTGCTGCCCTTCACCTATAGCTGGTGCCGTTCGGATAAAACCGATATATTCTTGACTTTGACGTAAAACCCTTTTTATCAATCAACTATTCAAAGACATACACTTTCGCTATAATGTTCTTTATTTAATTATTTAAACATTAATTAGATGGAAATCTCTACTCCATAATGGTTGATGCTAGCGGTGCAGTATCAAACAATCTCTGAAATAAAAAAAACACGAGATTTGAATACTTATAATGTACTTCTTTTTAAGATACTTTAACAATACCACGTGACCATGGGATATTGAAATAATGCAAGCAAAGTTTTTTTTTAAAACTCAATATTGAAAATTGAAGATTACATTTGTTGTATGGGTTGTGTCATTTCTAGAAACGAAGCAGATAAGCCACATTCACTCACGTGCAATGGCGTTATCAATAAATAACATGTGTGAATCAATAACATTGTAAACCGCGCTGTTACCTGCAATTGGTGTGGTAGCATTTTATAAACAACCAATTTAAATTAACATATTCGCTTGATATCAATCTCGGTGAAGAAAACGTTTATATCCAAACAATTACAACACAGAAGAAAAGCTTTTAGTCATTTTCTATTCGATGAACTAATTACTTTATCAGGATGATATGCTGGCCTTATTTAAAAGTTGCACTCTGTCAATCATAGACAAAGCCTTTTGTTCAAGGTTATGTGCCGTAGACAAAGTAAATATTGCCAACGATGTCAAATATTGTCAACAGAAGTACAAACTAGAAAGAAATAACTTATTTAAAAGCCAGTGGTGGACCAAATGATCATGTGTTCATTCTCTAAATGTCATAAATTATAACTTAACTAGAAGCTATAAGAATCATTCAGAAACTCAGCAGAAAAAGGAAACATCCCAAATAAAATCCAGTAAGTATAATACATGAATATCTTGATTTAATGCTATAAATATTTTAACATTTGACAACAATCCCTTAAGTAAATTTTGAGATGTTGCAGATACAAAGATGTGGACTTAACATCAATGCTTTATATACAGAATCAAATTCAAAGATTGGAGGCCTCCTTAAATAAAAATTATCTAGGATATTTTCATCTCAAATATATTTTTGCACGTGACGGGTGTATCTAGCTATACAGGAGTTGCTTACTCTTCCGGAGCACCCAGCCTTGCTTCCATGGGGAAACTTTTTGTGTTTAACTGTATTAGCTATTTTTTTTCCTTTGTTTTTTTTTTTTTTTTTTTTTTCATTTACTTCTAGTGGTAAGCTAGATAGATCTGAAAACAATTAATACCTTAGCGTTTTCGCCTTGTAGCCTTTAATCAGGACAAATCTATTACTTATCCGTAGGCCATGAAACTAGGCTATTTTCTCTGTCACAATAAGTACATTTTCCAACTAAATCGACGTATGGTGACGTAAAATCTCTGCGTATGAATTCCATATATAAGTCTAAAAGAGAAAAATTGGAAAAAGAAAAAGAAATATATGAACAACGATAACACAATAGACATTATTAGAAATGTATGACAATAATTTAGTTTCTAAGTTAATTATCATGCAGTACAAAATTAACGAAAACTCACACGATCGTTTTAAAAATAAACAAAATAATCTTTTACGTTCCAGTTACAGTTAGTTTTTAAAATTTTTTATTTTTAAGCAGCACGCGTGTTATGAAGTATACACCCGTTTTTTTAGATTACGACTCGATAAAACTTGATAAAAACCAAGTTTATTTTTTAATCAACGGCAGCAGATAAACAACACATGAACAGAAACAACACACATCAACGCAGCCATATTCAGTTAAACATGGTGAAAGCTACGTAAGGGGCACCTGTCAGTTAGGATTATTACTAGTCTCTATTTAAGTGTTATTGTCAAACTGAGCCAATTTCATTAATTTTGTGTCCTGAATATTTTTGCGTCCATGAAGAACATTAACTTACCATTTTCATTTGCTAAGAGTATGTAAGAAATTAACAAACCATGTAATTTGATATGATTGAAATCTGCTGGAAATCAGTCTTTAAATGTGATTATAGAATAGGCAACTGTTACTGATTAGTGAAATATTACCAAATTTTAACATATTGTATAATTAAATAATTGAAAGTCATCTACGTGATCGAGGAAACCACTGGAAACTGTTTTACAAGTATTGTTGTTGAACCTGTTATTAGAGTACTATTCTATTGTTTTATTAGTGTGTGTGTGTGTGTGTGTGTGTGTGTGTGTGTGTGTGTATTTAAATTGATAACGTAAGTAAAATCTTCTCAAATATTGTAAACTGGATGATTATAAAAATGTTCACCTATAAAAAAAAACTACTTTGTACTAATAGTTAATTGACAGAAGTTTAACATTTATTTCTGGACTACTTGTACAGACTTCTCCACCTCAATATGAGGATACCGATTATTTAAAAACAAACTTGTGACTACACCACTTTTTAATTATTTTGATAATTTACTTTCATACAAGCCTGCCACGCCATGACTAGGAATGGATGACCTATGTTAAAATCGCCCATAATAATGACTTTGTTCTCTTGACATGTGTCCTGCAATAGCTGTTTAACCTCTACCTCGATCTGTTCGTAGAAACTTGTATATGGCATATAGCTAAAGTAGAGAAAAATAAACAAATGTCACTTTCCAAAATACATAATAAAACTATTTGCGTAATATTTATAAAAAATATATATAAAAAGTTTTGATAAAATTCTTAAGATATAAATGACCTCTATAAAGTTTACTTATAATCTGCAAACGTGAACCTTAAAAAATGAAGCACAAAGTACGCCAATTTAACATTGATCTCTTAATTTTAAACATCTATATTAATCCACTCGTACCTTTACTTACGCTCAATATATCGTGGAATATCGTAAGCTACCAGGTGAGTGCAGCGAACCAGTCCTATTTTTGACCTTAAATAAAATATGTAACAATTAATTTATTTATATATACAGAAGATGGCAATAGGAATGTTTATACAGAGCATGGTAGAAATTACATGCATGTATCAATACTTGCTTCTATTTCATTTCACACAGAACAATGTACCACAATAAAACAGGAGATATAGAAAAGTGACGACACGCTACTTCGTCATAAAGAAAATTTAAAAATTTACATAGACCGGTTTATTCGTGTATGATTACAATGATCTAGAGTGTCCATATCAATCCCAAACCAATGAATTTTTGTCAATAAAAACAGTTGATTGCAAATTTAATTAAATGGTTGTTTAAATTTTTAACTATGTTTGATACATTTAAGTGTATAGTGTAATGGATTCAACCGGATAAGCCTGACACGCCATGTTTTACTTTTGACTGCTGGTTGCCATAGTCTTGACCATTATCCAATAAAAGCCTTTATTGTCTTGTTAGTTAATGTTTTGGTTTGGT